>JAIUZE010030538.1:0-23178 GCA_022085475.1 Heliosperma pusillum | reverse complement strand
TTAATATTCATAAGTGTTGAAGTGATGATTTTCGTGCATACTGACCCCAGCCGGCCGACCGGCAGCCGGTCAGCTGACCGGCTGGGAAGTTGGCTGTATTTTATTTGTGTTACGTAAAATTTTGGGCATGAAATATGTCTCAGCCGGCCGACCGGCTGAGACACATCCTATGTTTTCCTTCATTTTCTCAAAGTGACTTTGGTCCCAGCCGGGTAGCCGGCAGCCGGTCCCTTTGACCGGCTGGGACACGCTGCTTATTCACTTGTTTTTCAGGTATGACATTGGTGCCAGCCGCGTAGCCGGCAGCCGGTCCCCTTGACCGGCTGGCACACGCTGGAATTCTATTTACTTTTCTTTCTTACGTTTTCATTTATAATATTTTCGATGGTTCGTTTATCGTATAAATTTACGTAATGACTTTAAATATTAATTTTTCGAATATATGATTTTCCATTCGCTTGTATCGCATGTTTGTGACGGTTTTTCATATATCCCACTTTGAGTCGGTTTTACACATGTTATGGTTTGAGCACTAATTGTTATGTGCTTTGTACTCTTATTCCCTTGGCTACCTCTTCGTTCGTAAGGCTAGAATGTCGGAACGAGGAGTGTATCCTTACTGCTTAATTGCATGTGTTAGTGGGCATATGACGACGTTGTTGGGAGGCGAACGTTTTGCGTTGATCAACCCGACCGTCAAATGTTGTATACTTGCGAGGTGGTGTCATTGCATGTAGCGTACCGCTTGTTATGATGCTTGTGCTCTTTTCCGCCTCTTTCGTGAAGGTTGACCGAATTTGGGGTACTCGGCGTCTTTGATTGACCGAGTCTTGGATGCGAAATGTTTATCGCATGTCGAATCGGAAAATGTGATTCCGAGAGTCTTTGATTGACCAGGTTTAGAATAGGACCGTATTATGATCGTCGTTCTACCAGGAGGAAATTAGTCTACATATACGAAATTTATTGAATCGTGTATGCGTTCAGGGAAATGTTTATCCCGTTGATGCGATTTTAATCATACTTGTCATGTACACGGTGCTAGTGCGTGTCATTTACCGTGAGCGATGTTGTCAACGTATTTGTACGTTTGGATGGATGATTATATGATTGATTATTCATGATCTTTCGATGACTTGGCATGGTTTGTTTGTCGAGTCTCAATCTTATCAAACTTATGCCGCTAACGGTGAGATGCAAGCCCTAGTGAGTGTATGGTTGCCTAAGAGTGTCTTCCCCGAGTTTATCTATAATATAATGGTTACGGTTTTGTACTTCATGGATCGATATTCTTATATATTGAATTGCCTACTTATCCTTCTCGTACTTCACATGTATATTTATATATGCATGCTTCTACTTTTGTATTTCCGTTTAAGTACGTTTATTGTGATATGGCTGGGAGAACCTGGAGTTACTCCCCATTGACTGTGGCGTTCATGTTTTTCATGGATGAACAGGTTGCTTGATTGGATGGCTTTTTGCTTGTGGTATTTTGGGTTCGGGTGTGAGCTAGCGGGCGTTGGCCTGGATGAATCACCTCTAGACGTTGTTTAGCTAGTTTGCTAATGACTTTGTTACTTGATAACATTTTAAGAGACTTTGTCTCTTTGTAGTATATTCTACTTTGGTTTGTAATTATTTGACATTCCTCGTATTTTATCTTAGCATGTAAAAAGTTTTAAAAACACAGTATTTTCCGCTATATAAATCACATGCTTGTATGTTTTATTTCCGCATTCGCGAGGGTTGTCACAATTACACCTCACCGTACCCACAACCTAGCCAACCTCTCTTCTATGATGTCCTTTTTATGACGCCACTCCATAAAATAACATTGAAACGCAAGGTGATTCCGATCTTTTTTTAGAGTTAAGAGTGAGAGATATGAACTCACTTGTATAAATGTACTATTGTCGCGTGGACTTACTCATTACATTTCATTAACAAAATTTGTTGGATTAATCTGACGTCATGTTGTTTTAGTGTGCTCGTCAGCGAGTTAAGATAGAATGCGGTTACTACATCATGAGGTACATGCTTGAAATTGTCACTCGTTCTAATTCGATGATAAATATCAATGACGTCAGATTCTTTCACTAATGATTTGAAGTTATTGTATCATATTTATATGAATAAATATTACTTTCTTGAGTTTTATTTGATTGAGTTTTCTTTCATTATGATTTCATGGAGTTCTATTTGTACTTTCTTGACTTTTCCCGGGTTTGTAAGTAGCTTAGCCATTGCCCATTTTAATGTTTTTGATATTGTATTGGATCCTACTGATTACCGCGACAATATTTTTAGAAAGTATTGACGGAAGTCAACAATAAAAATATGGTTGTGATGGATTTTGTTATCAACTCTATACTCGAAATACCTTAATACAGTTGCAATTCGATGCCTAACAGATGTAATAGACATTAGCTATAGAAAACAAAAATTTGATGTATATGAGCTAAATAAACATCAAAGATTTTGCAAAAACCGATGTACATTAGGACAATAGACATCGGATTATCATAAACAACAGATGTTTGACACCAGAGTTTCCAAAACTAATGCATATGAGTTTAATAGACATCAAGATTGGTAAACAGTGATGTACATAAGGACGATAGACATCGGATTAGTATAGAGCTCTGATGTATATTATATCACATAGACATGCTTGAAAACATCACTAATTCTAACTCGATGGTAGATATCAATGACGTCAGATTCTGTAACGAATGATTTGAAGTTATCGTATCATTTTTATATGAATAATGATTACTTTTTTTAGTTTTATTTGATTGAAGTTTCTTTTGATTTCATGGAGTTCTAATTGTACTTTTTTGAGTTTTCCTGGGTTTTTAAGTAGCTTAACCATTGCCCATTTTAATGTTTTTAATATTGTACCGGGTCCTACTTATTACCACGACAATATTTTGAGAAACTATTGACGGCTGTCAACAATAAAATATGGCTGTGATGGATTCTTATATCAAGTCTATACATGAAATACCTTAATACGATTGCAGTTCGATGCCTACCACATGTAATAGACATCAGCTTTAGAAAAAAAAATTGATGTATATGGGTAAAATAAACATCAAAGATTTTGCAAAAACTGATGTACATTAGGACAATAGACATCGGGTTATTGTAAACAACATATGTTTATGGTCTAAATAGACATCAGAGTTTCGAAAAATTATTGCATATGAGTTTAGTAGACATCAGAGATTTGTAAACAGTGATGTACATAAGGACAATAAACATCAGATTAGTATGGACCTCTGATGTATATTATGTCACATAGACATGCTTGCAATCGTCACTTGTTCTAACTCGATGATAGATATCAATGAGGTCAGATTCTTTCACTAATGATTTGAAGTTACCGTATCATATTTATATGAATAAACATTACTTTCTTGAGTTTTATTTGATTGAGTTTTATTTTATTATGATTTCATGGAGTTCTAATTGTACTTTTTTTAGTTTTCCCGGGTTTTTAAGTAGCTTAGCCGTTGCCCATTTTAATGTGTTTTATTGTACCGGATCCTACTGATTACCGCGACAATATTTTAAGAAAGTATTGACGGCAGTCAACAATAAGAATATGGCCGTGATGGATTCCGATATCTATTCTATACCTGAAATACCTTAATACGGTCGCAATTCGATGCATGTGCACATTATTTTATTGTTTTATCATAAATGAATTACGTTTTGCCTTAGATTGTGATAGCCAGACAATAAATCCATCATATAAATGACGCTATTTCTCTGCCCTTGCAGCAGCTACATAATGTTGCAACGACAAACATAAAAAGCGTGGTTCATACATTTATATATTCTTAAAACTTTTCTCCTTCTTGTCAATAGTGGATTGAGCGTATTAGCATAGTCTTGAATCTCAGTTTGTGATTTTATTTTGGAATCGTTCACTTATCATGGTCCGTTCTTGTTCTCTACTAGACGATTCATTATTTGATAGTCTGTTATTTGATTTTCAGCTTTTTCAAGACAAAATGTTATATTCACAAGAAGAAATCGATGAGCTTTGGGACTTGTGGGCGGACTATTTTTTTAATGATTATTCATACAACATAATGAATTAGATTTTGTGAACGATTTTTTGGTTGTATAAAAGTATCATACACGACCTTTGTTGGTTGTTGAATTTGGATGATGCTTTTTTAAAAAAAAAATGGAACATGTTATGATTTGGTTATACATGAGCATGAAGAATCACCCTTATAAGCTTGTAAATGTGTAATTTAATTAACAAAATCTGATTGTTTGTTTAATATACATATACTACTTTGTACGAATAATGGAAGTATTTGAGAAAAACATTTATCAGATTTTGAGAAGAAACAAAAGAAGATAATTATTTCTTGGGAGGGTAGTTTATGGTAATTTTGTGAAAAAATGTATGTGAAAAAGTAAAATTCGTATGTGAAAAAGTAATTCCGTATTTTTATTTCCTTCTCACTTCTCAAATTACAAAAACGATTAAATTAAAACGTAGCAATACGGTATACCTACAACGTACTATATATCATTCATAAGCGAGAGCGTAGTTGTGATCGTGGTAATTAGGCTAGTACAATTAAGTTAAGCACAAATGGCCGAAGCAACTTTCCCATTAATGTAGTGTAAATTAAATTCCAAACCTTGGCTTATCTCATTCCCACGCCGCCTCACCCGCAGTATCTCCTCTCTTCTTTTTATTCAACCCCATTATTTGAGAAACTCAGTTAACCTACATATTTTAATTTCATTTGCTATCAAATTAAACGATTTTCCAAATGAAATCATCCTTATTGGAACAATTTGTATGTATTACACTATTACGTGATAAGTACCTCATCCAATTTTGATTATATTATGGTTTTTGTTTTTAAACATATCATTTTTAAACCGAGTTTATGTAATTAATTTTATAGAGTTTCATAAATGCATTTGATTTATAACGTATATTTAATATTTACTTGTACTATGTTTCTTTTCCTCAGTCTCCATGAGCTAAATTATTTTTTTATGTAAAAATCTAGATATATGTTTAGACTTTTTTTTTTCTATATTTAGAATTTTTGAATAATTTTTATGATATTCATTACCGTAACATTCTTTGAAAAGAAATATGCATTTCTGTTATTTAAGCGTCGTTTTTGTTTTGTACAACCGTAACTTTTTTTATATTGAATGATGTTTATCATTTTGATTTTATTTTCAGCCACCAACATTGATTTTTATTTTTATTTTTCCAAATCATTATATTTTGTAACGGTTGTATTCTAAAATTGATGCAAGTAAAATTTAATTAACATTAATGAAAAATATTATTGATTACTCATATTATTATATAATTGATTGATTTTTTTTTACTTGATTTTTTTTTTCAATTAATTTCAATTAAGTAGTGGTCCCTTGAAATTCTTACTTTTAAGGATTGATCTAGATACATGGTTGTTGCATTAATAAGTAAGAATTGCTCTACATCTGCCTAGCTAGTGTCTACTACATTACAACGTAGCTTTCACGATATTTTCACATTTACAAATACGTAACACAAATATATCATTGAAAACCCACATAAAACAATGACAGAACCTTGCATTTATGGATTTTGCAACCTTCATATTTTTATTTCAGTGTAATATGTTTAGCATACATCTCTCTTATTCTCATTTATTTTACCTTTCTATTGATCAAACGAAACTATTTTATTTAATTAAAATTTTAGATCTAACTGGGTTGTTTCTCTTTATTTTTTTAATGCAAGTCGTTTTTTAAAAGAAGTAAAGAACTTTAAATCTATATTTTATTATCGAATTCATCCTTTTTTTCTTCTCAAAATTCATCATTTGAAAATAATTTTATGCCATTAGTAATTTTTCTCAAGTTTTTATCATTTTTTCGAGTAGTTTATTCCATTGTTTTTTATTTTATTTGTGATTACATTATCTTTTTTTACAGTTCGGTTTACTCCGTATGATAGTCTATAATTATATAAATAATTTCATTTGAGTCGGTTGTATGGTGTAAGTAATTAATTCACAACCTAAGTAGTGGTCCCTTTAAAAGTTCTTCTTTTAAGGAGAGCATGCCAAGTAAGCTTCTTGTTTGTTGCTTTAATAAAGAAGGATGAAAGAATCAAATCTATTAAGTTCTAATAAAAAGATGATTCTAAACGAGGGATGACTTATCATAATACTTAAAAGGTAAGAAAACAATAAGTAAATTATTGAGAAACATGCTGCAGGAGACGATTAGAGTCCTAAAGGAAGAAGTTGAGAATACTAAAAACTAATAACACCAAAACTATTAAAATATTTGTCGTTGGAATCATAGAAAAAAATTCAAATTGTAAATTTGTGTTGATAAATACTTCATTTTTGGTGATGAAATGGTGTATAGATGCTTTGGTAAATGCATATGTTATAAAGGTAGAGCAAAAATTCTCATTGAAGACAGGACATATCCGTGTAAATGCTTTGGTAAATACCCGTCTTCAATAAGAACAACTGAAGGCAGAGAGGCGAGAGAACATTTAGGTTTGTGAGTCCGAAAAAAGAGTTTCAACTTGTGTATTATTTATATGGAAACCATGATTATTTTTATGTGTGCTTTATGGGCTGATATTAAAATGTTCATGGACTTCATGTAAATAGTTAACAACTATATTTAAACTTGCTTTTTTTTATGGAAATTACTCGGTTTATTTACCTTTTTTATTATTTCTAACAAACAAATGAATCAGACGAAGGTAGTACATAATAACTAGATCTGTTAAATGGGTCGGGCAGGTCGCGTCCCGGGTCAGGTCACGGGTTGGGTTACAGTGAGAGTACGAGTAAAGAAATAGTCTCTAACGCCATTTTATTATTAAATATTATTTTTAATAAACGTATTTAAAATTAATATATTAATCACAATTAATGTTTAAATTAACTATCTTGACATAATTATTAAAATAAAGTCTTTTTAATAATTATTTTATTATTAAATATTATAAAAGTTATATAAAATTGATTCTTTAATTGTGTTTCAAATTTAATATGTAAATATTAATATGTTAATAAAATTCTTGATTTACCTTTGACACAACGAGTCGGATTTTGACCCTAAAATAATGGGTCATTTCGGGTTCAGGTCAAACGGGTCACCGGGTCGAAATGCTCGGGTCTTGACCCGAGATAACGGGTTGGGTCGGGTTATGTTTTCAAGTCGGGTAGAAATCTGACAGGTTTAATAAAAACTATAGGTTAGGGTGGCAATACGACTTAAGATGGTGGGTGCCGTCTTTTTACAAATTCTCATTTAAACAAGTAAATCCGTCTTAAAGTTAAGACGAGTTAAGTAGTTGAAATAAAATAAAAGTAGAATGCATGCGAAAAAGTTATTGTCGTTTTATTGTTTAGATGGACATATCCGTCTTAAGAGAAACTTATTGCCGTCTTTGTGTTTACCATGTTTTAGGTGAAGAACTGAAAAGGTTAATTTTTTCTAACACTGATTATATTCAATATTAACATGACAAATTATTTTATATGCCAATCATAGCAATATTTTGATCGTGGTTTATTTTTGGCTAATCATAGCAACGTTTATGGAATACGTTTAAACATGCCGCTAAAAATAATATCCATCACATGTAATTACATTTTTAGGACTATTACTTTCTAAAAATGTAAGTTGGAAATAGTAATTTGTCTAACTGTTTGTTAGATAGTGTGAATATGAATCAGTATTTATGCAGTCTTTTTATTTGTATGAGATTTATGAAGTATTATAACATATTTATAGGATAATTTTTTGGATTTTAATATTTAACAACTCGGCTATATATGTTTAAATGACACGAGTCAAAATTTACATTTTGGCCCTTTCACTGATTAAAAATTTGCGAAAAATTCTCACTTTAAATATGCACAAGTCAATATTTTCATTTTGTTTCGTACACTGGTTTGACCTAATGAAAAACAAGATTAATGATTCATATAAGTTTGCAACTATTCAAACTTTTGAAATTTCACTAATTTTGTGTTAATTTTCATTCAAGTAATTTTGTTTCATTGTATAGAAATCGGACTTCTTTTTAGGCCACATGAGTAAGAAGATATAGTAGAAACTAGAATTCAGCTATCAAGAGGACATTTCGTACTACAAAATATCCACCTAATGGACCCTAATGTATCATCTATGCTAATTAAAATGAAATTTTGTAATTCAAAACTAAAATCTTAAATGATTTTATAAATCAATATTACATTTGCAAATCAAAATTGTCAAAGAAAAAGTAGGGAGATTTAACG
This sequence comes from Heliosperma pusillum, assembly GCA_022085475.1. NCBI lineage: Eukaryota > Viridiplantae > Streptophyta > Magnoliopsida > Caryophyllales > Caryophyllaceae > Heliosperma > Heliosperma pusillum. Next base: position 14,863 of record JAIUZE010030538.1, on the reverse strand, counting down.
GCTTTACTTTTGATCTCTTTTTTTTTTCGGCAGCATACTTTTGATCTCTAAAGGTAATGAAATGTAAAAGGGGATGATTTAATTGATTTAATATTTATATTTTTCATATAACAAACTTTTATAGAGCATGCCCGTGCAAATTGCACGGGTTTAAAACTAGTTTTGCAAAAAGTGATGTACATTAGGAAAATAGACATCGGATTATTGTAAACAACAGATGTTTATGGTCTAAATAGACATCAGAGCTTCGAAAAACTAATGCATATGAGTTTAGTAGACATCAGAGATTGGTAAACCCTGATGTACATAAGGAAAATAGACATCAGATTAGTATAGACCTTTGATGTATATTATGTCACATACATTAGAGAAAGTAATAATCCGATGTCTATGTTTGATTAGAATCAGTTGTAAACCGATGTCTATTAATTGACAATAGAAATCACACAACTTAACACCGGTTGTAAATATGATGTCTATTGCTTAAATGTCTTATGTCTGTTCGGTGTTTTGTTGTAGTCGTCCTGTCTAAGGTAGTGTTATTCTACCTCGCTTAAAAAGCGCATAATTTCCTTTGAATCCGTGCGATAGATAGAGTAATATCTTATTGTTTTTTGTAGTCCGACATTATACACGAACTAAAATACCAATAAAAATATAATTTCTAATTTCCGGAATATTACATTTCTCGCGAGATGGTTTCCCAAAAATGGAGACGATTTTACTCCTGGTCTCAGAACCGACTCAATTATTGTCAAAACGACCGTGTTGGAACGTAGATGATGACTAGGGGGTTGACAGAAATGTTCTATTTACTGCTTATTAACCGTCTTACGAATTCGTCTTCAAACGCGACATATGCTAAGCATGTTGCCTGATTCATAATCGGATGGTTCTTGGAAGGTCTGATTAATTTTAAAAAAAATTTATCTAAATTATAGAAATCTGAAAACGAAGAACAATTATAAAAAAAAAACATAATATGTCAGTTTGTCTTTCACCCCAAAGGCCTCCCGTCGCCGGCCTGCCACCACCACCACAATTAGAGGCGTTATCACATTAATAAAAATGAGGACCAATAATTACAAACTATGTTGAAATAAGGTCTAACTTTCATATTGTGTTGTTTATGAACCCTAATTTACTGCATATCACTTACACTGATTGAGCATTGCATCAACTTAGGAATAATATTGAAACAATAAAAAAAGTTGAGATAAAATCATTGTTGTATGACAATAACACAATAATATCTTCTAGCGCGCAAAGTTGAATAGGTTTGAACTTGAAATTTATGTGTGTCAATCGTTGTAAAGGAGGAGTATTGTAGTGGTCGATGACAATGAAGAAGGAAAAACGCAGTGGTCAACAACGGAAGCTGCCACGGAGAAGCGCAGTGATCAAATGAGAGAGAGAAAGAGAGAGAAAAAAAAAGTATGTAGTCTGTGAATTGTGATATGATGATGAATAACATTTAAAAATTATACAAACACTAGTCATATTCAGTGGATCGTGTCTAGTCTACTGGTCCTTAGATGGTTTATAAGTTCTCATTATGTAATAGGTTTTCACTGGATCTCGGCCCATATATATTGAAGATCCTATGAGAACTCTCCTTCCCAAGAGAACCATGAGAACCTCATGTTCAGAACTTTAGTACCAAAGGTTTATAGGATAATGCAATACATAGGTCATGTACGTGTAACTCTAAATTACGAACATGAGCTAGTTAATTGTTATGCCGATAGTTTCTTTTAACTCACGCTAATAAATATTATTGAAAGATTGGTTGGTTGTACATGCTTTGCAAGTCTTGTTGAAAAACTATATTTTCAATTAATTTAGGGTTGGTCAAAGCTACGGGTTCACCCGACTCACCCTTAACCGGCCCGCCACACGGATCAATTATGGCTCGGCCCGTAGAAGGCTCAGCCTGACCCGCCCCCTATCTTAGGACGTGCATGGGTATGAGGAAACCTAACAGGCCCGCCTCAACCCTCCCCACCCCTAAGCCCGCCCTTAACCCCGTGGGGCCATTTCCGAATTGACCCGTCACCCTCCGTGGGCGGGTTCGGGGCTGACCTTCACATGTCCGGCCCGCCCCTTGACCCGACCAAGGTACGTTTAAGATAAAGCCTCAATGAATTTTGACGGAACATTTATTAATGATTAATCATTTCTAGTTGGTGGCTCTCCCAATATGAACCTAGTGAGGTATTGGTTACCATGCAAATACAGGACTTGACATTATGATATATACTGAACAAGTATGTTGTCAAGAGCTTATGGAGCCTTGTGATCATATGATAAGCTCCGTATTGGTCAAGTATAGTTGACAAGATGTAACGTATAAGTTATGACTATCTTGATATTAGAGAGTCTACCCTATTAATATTTACTCTAGACAAACAACAATTTTGTGATGAATTTTCCTCCTCCTCGGTCATTTGTTTACCTTTATTTTTGGCACATAGATTAAGGAGAGGGTAGAGGATCATTTGTAGGTAAGCAAATAATCCTATTGAAGATCAAAATACTCATACAAAACCTTCATAGCATAGAAAGGTAAGCAAATAATGAGACATTCAAAAATGAAAAATGATAAACAAATGACCGCAACGGAGGAGTAAATAAAATCATATTCACCACTCCCTCATAAAAAAAATCTTTAATTTGGAGAAACATATATAATTATAAAAATATTAGTTAAATAAACCTTACTTATTTATGACACCCACAAATTGTCTACTTATTATAAAGATATTAGTTAAATAAAATCTTTAATGAGTTATGTGAAAGAAAAATAGAGGGTGATATAAAAGTGTGGCGGCCAAACATAGAAGACACCACATTAAGTTATGACACCCACAAATTGTCTACTTATTTTACGTGACGCCTTTTGCATGAAATATAAAAATAAACATAATATTTGACAAACTGCCTAAAATACCATATATGCCTCTCTTTTCTTTTCCTTCATTTCCCTCTCATTTGGTGAATTAATATGATCAATGAAAAGGTAATGAATAAAAGTTGGTTATAATTTATAGTAATAAGGAAGGGAGGAGAGTGCAAAGACATGGACGGTTCTACGGGGATGGGCTTCATGGCGGTTTTCGCCGTCTCGGGAAGCGTAGCACTTCTTGCCCTTCAACTTCACAAACGTCTCCTTTCTGATTTTATGAAGAAGATTGAATTTGAATTTGGTATTTCCTTTGTATTATTTCTCGTCGTAATTCAAGTTTTTTGCATTTCCCCTCACTTTCATGCTACACATTTTGTATCTTTTATTCAACATATATAAGAGATGTGATTCAAATCTTTAATTTTACACATTATACAAAATGAAAGATACTAGGCATGTACAATAGCATTTTTGTGGAAAAACCATATCAATTGCTGCTTTTGTTTTTACGGTTGTAAAGTACCTTCCTCGTTCTGGTCAATTGTTATCATATTTCTTTTTAGGCGTCTCAGTTTATATCAGGAAGGTTTTCGATGAGTAATTTGATCACCCAATTGGACTATTCACTATCGTCCACTTTTCATCCACTATCTGAAACCACAAATGGCTCCCACTCTTTCCTTAATCTTTCTGCCGAAATAAAATGACAACAATCAACCGAAACGGTAGGAGTATTTGGAACAATCATCTTGTACAATTTTTGACAATTTTATCATGGACCATTTTTTGGGATAACATACCCTTATGTCATGATGTTATTTATTGTCATGGATTTCAGGATATGGAAAAGGTCCATACAAGAAAAAGGTGCAATTTACAGAGAAGGTAAAAGAGGCACCAAAATCAAGTTTGAAAACAAAGTGGATGGGGTTGGAGGGTTCTATGCCTTTAAATAGGTTGGCGTTGTATAGAGGAATTATACAACACAAAATGCTTTATCCCAAGAAAGAGTATGGAGTCTCTAGGGGAAGAACTTTACCTCATTTGCATATGTAAAGTGCAAATTTAAGTATTTTGTACCACATTTAGTGTGGTGGACAATTTTGTAAATTCTATTTTCTTTTCTTGTAAAAAAGTCGACGCCATGTTATAGTAGATGGAACGTAAACCTGCGACTTATTATCCACATGCTTTCAATCTATTTTGTAAATCCTCTTTGGTAGTATATAATGTTGTTTTTCATACAAGTAATGGTGCTATTTGTATTTTTGGCAAATGAAGATTTTGTGCTTCATTTTTTACAAATCAAGTCGAGGCTTGTTAGATTTAAAGATAATGATGCAAGTTTAAAACATCTGCAAAGACGTAATTTTGGCTTGATTAACATAAACTTTGATAATAACATCAATGCCTTTTACAGCAACATGCAACGTAACTTAGCTTGGGGATTGTGCTGTTGCGAACTCTGTAAGAGATACCAACCAATACTGAGAGTATAAGGATTCAAGGTTCCGAAAATGTTCCTTAAACAAGGACTAAGGTCTCAATTTAGCAGCCTGTATCTAAACACTTCTCAACAAGGAAACCTTAGAAATGCCTAAGACTAATTCTATGTTTCCAGGCTGCTCTTGTTTATCCCAGGAAATTCATAATGACCAAATGAAGTACTAGATTGCAAAGAACGAAGTCCGCAAAGGCCCGCTCTGGGGCTAAATCCTGCATTCACAAGAGAAATATACATCAAGAAAAACATAGCATGATTATCCAGGCTTCTTTTTAAATCCCAAATTCTCATATGGGGCAGTGTCATAATATATTTCTTGTGAGACCAAACCATATATGGTTCTCTAATTAGTTAGATACAAAGTCGCCTTATCGCCTTATTCAATAAATACGCATGTCTCACACTTCAAATGCATGAAACTCTTTTGTAGAGTCCTAATCTTTCTTCATAAGAATGAAAAAGCAGTAAGAAGTGAATTCACAGCTATTTTACTTCACATATTATTTTTTTTACAACTCTCTCTCTAAAAATCCCCTCTCTCTAAAAAAAAGAAAAACCCTAAATCCAAGCCTTTGAGCCGCCGCCTCTGCCACCCACACACTACCCCTTCCTCACCCTACCTTTTCGCCGGAGATGGGTCTATCCCTTGACCTATCTCCGGCGAAGCATCACTCCCCTTCCTTTTCCTTACTTTTGTTTTAACCTCACTCCTCCTTTCTGGCTCCCCTTGGGACGGTTCTCAGCACGACGGCCGACGGTGGTTTGGGTGGCTGGCCTGGTGGTCGTCGGCCTCCGCCTCCAATCTTTCGTTGTCGTCGTCGGTCTTGCATGTAACTCAAGGTGTGTTCCCCCCTCCCCTCGCCCCCTTCCCCCACGCCTAGTTTTGACCTTCTGGGTTCGAGTATAGTCGATGGGTATAGCCCATTTGATTCTGTGTCTTTGGTGTTTACTTTACGGTTATGGGTCTGGTTTGATTAGGTGCTCCCCCTCCCCCTCGCCCCTTCCCCCACCTGTCGGCCCACTGTCTCCGTAATGGGATGCCGGGTTCTGTTTTGTGTTGTCGATTGGTCTAGTTGGTCTTGTTGCATGTATGGTTGCGATTCTGCGAATTTTTTGAGGTTTTTGGATGGCTTTGGCTCGAGTGTGATGAATGTCAGGTTGTCTGGACTGGTCTTGTTGTGGTTGTTGGGTCCGTCTTTCAGTTTGTTGGAGTGAGGTCGGTTTTGGCGGTCTATTGATCCGTCAGTTTTTCGTTGGAGTGAGTTAAGCATAAGCGGGGCTTCCGCGTTGGAAGTGAAGTGATAGGGTCGAGTAGGGATTGGGTAGTGATGTTGGTTGGGTTGGATGCGGTGGTCTTCCCTAAGTAATGTCGCTTATTTCAACTTCCTTTTCTTTAATGCTTTTTCAAATAATCGTCTCTTTCGAGAAACTTTCCTATAATTTCATGTTTCGTATTTTAAGTTGGTATTCGTCGCTGAAAATGACTATTTGTCTGGTTTGTGCGTGATGTGCCTTGAATTTGCCTATGAGGTTCTTGGCTGGGAGTTTGGATATGCGGATCTTTGGATTTCTCGTTTTTAGTTTGCTTGACTCCTTGAGTTGCTGGTCTTTGGACTGTGGAGATTCAGCTAGAGAACCCTCTCCATCGGAGGCAAGTCTGTTAGGCTCGCATTCCACCATCCATTTCTACGCTCTAGTGGCGTAAGTACACCTAGTTCATCTCGTTGGCCTTTTGGAGTTTCTAGTATCACTGAAGACGTGGAAGAAGTTGACCGTCGTCCCCAATCTACCTGTCTCATCCAGCATGTTTATTTCCTCAGTCGTATCTTTAGTCATGGCGTAATACCGGCTTCTTTAGTATTACAACTTGTATTTATGTTGAATAATTATGGATGTAACTATGGTCATATAGGCCATAATATTATGTAGTTACACTCTTTTTACGGCTGCCAAAAAAAAAAAAGCTATTTTACTTCACATTTTTAACAGAGTTGATTAAAAGAGGCTTTCTCAAGTGAGGACCACGGCTGAGGATGATAAGTCGCAAAAATACCACCCTGAAAGGAAAAGATACGGTACTACTATGGTCTCCCCTCCCTCCCCTTTGGCCCTTACCACTTTCCCCAAATGAAAAGGAAGAGGATAGACGAAAAATTTATTGAAGAATTCATATATAAAAAGTTAGACTGTCCTTCCGGGTGTAAATAAGTCCACGAGGCCCGTTTTAGTAATGATGGATATCGAACCACGTAAGAAGTATCACACCTTAATAATATTACTAGCTAACCCCCGCATATAGTATGTGTGATACACTTCTGATTATCACACTAATTTTTCTCAACAAGCTAAATTCAAGTAGCAGGCTCAATCAATCGGATGATTGTGATCTCAATGGTACCAAAATGATTGTGATCTCAATCAATCGGAATCAATGAAGGAATCGTACAGCACAGAACTAGATTCTGATTTATATACACTGTTTATCAACATCATTAGACTATTTTTTCATGGAAGATACATTTAATCTTAACGTCTATTTTCATCACAAACGCGACCCGCTTCTCTACTCCAAACATAACACAGCTAGAGCAAAATGAACCCTCAATTTCCTCTCTTACACTTTTTTGATAGGCAATAGCTAATCATATCACTAATCTCAGTCAAATGATAATACTTCAATCTTTCTGATAGGCAATAGCTAATTCTAAGAGTTAGAAGTAAGATAGCTTTGAGCTAGATAGCATTTTATAAGCCAAGAGTTTGACCAGCTAAACCTCAATATGATTAGCAATTTGTAACATATGTTTGACCTTTAAGCAAACACAGCATATCAAATCAACTTAAGAAACAAAAGCAAGAACTTCAAGTTTAAGAGCGAACCATACCTTGAATTCCTTATTTTCCTTGTTAACTTGAATGCGGAGACACACTGAGGAATGATTTAGAAAACAAACATTTCAGAGCTGCTTAGAATTAGTCTGAAAAACAACAATGAGAAGTGAGAGGTTAGGCTTACCAGCAAGAACAGCAGTCCCAACACAAGAAAGTACGCCAGACAAGAAGGAATTGAATGGGAATGATCCAACTGTTGCCATATAAGCTACCTGTTTCAATCACAATACATTATGTGAACACGTGCGGAAAACATATCAACCAACGTTTAGAGGACCAGGCCACGCACAAGATTGTCCAAAGGGTTAGCTGAATAAGAGCTTAAGAAATGGCAGATATCATGCCTATAAGCTATAGCTAAGCATAGCATTAAGTTTGAACCAATAGTTTTAAGATAGATCAATGTATTAGATAGGATGAAAATCAATTCATACTTCATGGTCTGTAAAAATGCTAAAAACCAATAAGTGCACTTGTTAATGTCAATATAGTTTCTCGTGAGAGAATTATACTGAACCACATTCTCCTATTAGATGTTAGCAAACTAAAGAAAAGTACAATTAAGAAAACAAGGACCCGACGCTTGAATTGCCACTAAAATTGTGAATAGCAGAGAGAGTAGGAGCATAGTGGTAACAGTCTCATGAACTGAGGCGAAATAAGCCATTCTCTCCTAAATATATAATTTAACTTGCTCAAAAGGCCTCAAATTAGATCAATGGATATGCAACCATCCCTCTTTTACCATAAGCTTCACAATACAGATCATGCTACTCCTATTTCAGTCCACGTTTATTGAAGAAAAAAGGATTATTTAACCGGAATAATCCCAAGTTCCCAACTATGGGTGGTCTTCTCATAATAATTCCAACTTCATATTAACTCATAGTAAACCATACTAAAGTTCCACCCTTCTTATAAACGCACTTAGATTATTTATAACCGGTACAATCCAGTAGAAAAAATCATGTGCATCCCTTTTTTATTTAAGGTACAGTCAGCCATCAGCCTACCACCAATTCACCAACAATCAACATTACACCACCCTCCTCAACGCACCAACCACCACCACTCTACCACACTCCTCCATTTGCAGGCGACCGTCGTCGCCCCTATTCCCTCTCCGGTCACAACAAAAATCCTTTCTCCCCCCATCGTCCGATTATCGTTCATGTTCATCGACGAAAAACCAAAGCAACCCACCTAGCCACTCTCACAGCACGACCAACGTGTCTCTCCAGCCCCACGACCACTAAATAACACACACAAACACCACATGAAAAATAAAATAAAAATAAAAACCCAAAACAACCCGAGTTTATAACAGCGAGGAGGAACACTTTTGTGGAAAGATAGATAGATACGAGAAAGAGGATACCTGTAGTAATGGTATTTGGCGGTTGGAAAAGGCGAAAGAAAGTGAGAATGGTGGTTTAATTCCACTATTACTGGTCAAGCAGGGAACGATGGTGGGGGTGGTGTATGTCTTGGTTGTCAGAGGAGGCGGGTTAGTAGGTGGCGAATCCTCTCTCCTACCAGCAACAGGTGTTCTGAGGATGAGGCCGGAGGATTGGTTAGTAGTAAAGGATCAGATTTGTGTGTTTATGGGAGGGTGGTGTATTATAATGAAAAAAAAAAGTCAATGACCTGATGGCCAAGCCATGGGAAGAGGGGTTTAATGCTACGGTTTATTTTGAGATTAAAAGAAGTTGGGAGAATTGTGAGAAGACCACCCCTAGCTGGGATTATTCTTATTAAATAATACCAAAAACACTTAAGATCCAGCATCTGCATCATCAAACTCATCAAAGAGAAACAAATGCACATAGATTTCCGAAGTCAACAAGCGCATGGCTGAGCGCACAAAGTTCATATTATCCAAGAGAATTGGTATAATTGAGCCCCTCAGCAATAGTCTACAATAGTCATACTTTCAGACTTTCAGGCTCTAGGGGAACAAGATTAAATACTTTCAAACTCTCAGCGTCTAATTGCAGAATAAGTACCCAAAAGAAGTACGTGTATGTTTCAGTAGCTGAAAGCGGAACACTAGACTTTCCTTTCTTACAATTTACAAATGACTCGCATACTCAACAATACAGAACTAGTAAACCAGAATAAATAGACACTCCAGTACCAGCTTTCAAAGTTAAAAACCAATGAACTTTGGAACATCAAGCAAAGTGAACTCGTTAGGTCTTCTAGTATTGAAAATATGTGAAAATAAAAATCTCCTTAGTTTTCCCCTTTCCTGGTTAAGCTGTGAAGATTTTTAATTAAGCAGTCTTTAAAACTTAAAAGAGACCCTTTGATCCCTTTGCCTACAATCAAATGTATATACACCCGGATACAAAGGATGGAGAAATGAATTGTACACTCCCAACAGTTTAAGAAACTAAAGTAATAATTCAGCCCCGGACAGGGTATGCATCACAAATTCACAACCAATAACATCTCGACAAGGTTGAATCTATATCACGTGAAACATAATAATAAATGACATTTTATATTCTCCCTACCAAAAAATGTTAGATCAGATATATGATCCTGTCCACCGTCAATGTACATTAGTACAAACCTAATCAACCTCTCATGATCTACCTAAAGTAGACAGTGGACACAGCCCACAGGTACTACACCCTAAAAAATTTCACTTTATTTTTGCCCTAAATAAATAAATCCGTAATAATATTGAAGTACACAACGAGCCCAAGGGTAACTTTAGAATAGTGGTTACCCTCAGAATTTTACCAAGAAGAGCAAATCAGAAGAAAAGTTGTACATCGGCATAAGATAGACAGAAGGCCAGGGAGACTAACAACATAAGAGAGATAGATTGTTGTATAGACTGAAGTGGTTCAACGGAAAAATAATGCGTGGGGCCAAGATACAAAATTTTCTTCTAATAACCAAATCACATATCTTTGCTATACCGACCTTGACTCCTTGAGTGGTATAGCTAAATCTATAACATAATTTGTCTAAATACCGTTTGTTCAATTCCAATGACAATCAAGAGCCCTCAACAAAATGCAACAATCAGACGAAATCTCAACAATCTGGAACGGTAAAAACAACACACCGAAAACATCATTTTAACATCCTATTGCAGATATTCATTTGGTTAACCACACGAACTAGTCTTCCTTATACATGGAAAACGGTTGATTTGGATTCATTGTTCTATGTACCTGCAATTACAATCGATAACAACATACAAGACGCTTCACCTTTCCTAGTATCACCTAAATCTACAAGAGGTTCAACCTTCGGTAGCATACCTAAATCAAATTCAAATTTGCCCGACACGAGCTTCGCAATTCATGAAAAGCTCAATCTTTAGACCAAATGCAACTAGAAAACGTCCGAAATCCACCGACGTCGATGCATAACACTAAATCAATTACCGAGTTAAGCAAAATAGCACGCCTAATTAGATCAAACACAAATCATCAAATAGTAACGAAATCACACATCTAACAACAAATCATAAACATCAAATTGCAAAATTTTCGATCAGAAATCATCAAATACAGCGAATCAAAGGAAGTAGGGTTGAATGAAGAATGTAAAGATCAGATCTGAATTTAAAAAAAAATACCTGAATTAGAGCAGTGGAAACAGCGAAGATAATGTAGACATCGATGATCTGGAAATCAACAATCAAAATATCAGAAAAACTTAAGAAAGGAAAAAAAATAGGAGAGAGAGATGGAGGAGAGAGAAACCTTGAGGTTGGTAGGAGTGGCGGTGTAAGCAGAACGAAGAGAATGGAAGAGCGCTTGTGCGTCCTTGCTTGTTGATCTCGCCATTCTTCTGTATTCACTCCCACCTTTTCACTTTACTATTGATGGACTATCAGCTTTAAATCGATCTCCCACCATCTTTATTCCGTCTTCTCAAAATAGTCCAATCTTTTGATAATTCAAAAGTAATCTTAATTATTATTGAGTTTCTTCTCAAAATAGGTCTTTACGGTATTTCAGATCTAATTGTTTGGAGAATTTTAGTTCTTAGTCTGGGGCAATTTTGTGTCAGATGGTTTTATAATGCAAGACGTTCCTACAATGTGAGATTGTCACAACGTGAAAAAAGTAACTCACTCATTAACATTAAGTAAATAAGTTATTTTAATAGTGGTTCGTCTGACCCTATATTTGTTGTAAAAATAAAAATTATTTTATTGCAATTCGTCATATCTAGCTTTAGTCTATTTAGCTAATAAATGCTCATTTATGTTGTGAAATTTGAACGGGAAAATCTTTTTATCACTTATTCTTTTAGTTATAGGGATTATAAGGGGATGACCCACCATAAGAGATAATACTTTTTTATTTTTTATATTTCATTATTAGTTAGAACAAAATTAACTCAATTTTCCCTTCCATGTTTGACTTTCATTTTAATATTGTTTGGATTTCTTCCTTTCCTTTCTTGTTCTTGTTGTTCACATTCATTCCCTCTTGTTTCTTATGTTAGTCATTAAAATATTCATCATATCTTTTGTATATATTCGTTCCTTGCTCGCTACTCATGTAATTATATTTAGGTAGCACTTTCCTTTTCTCGTATCTAGTTTAGGTAAATATGATTATTCGTCTTTCCTAATTATTGTATATGTCTAGCTATATATTATAATTCATTGCTCAATAATATTATAACATTCAAAAGCATACCTTCTCAAATTCTAACATGGTATCGAGCTTATAAGATCCACCTTACGCAATTACATTCAAATTTTTTTCGGTCTCCTACTCTCTCCAACCGGCTCCATGGATCCTCATGGCAGCCTCATTCCCAATCCCCACGATCCTACCTTGCCTTTCATTGACGTCAACCTCTCTCAATGCAAATATCTTACCCCCGGACCTACTTTAACTGGAAAACTCAAATCTCGAACATCCTCTTTGGATACGATCTCCTCAAATTTGTGGACGGTATACACCCAACCCTGTCCGGCACTGTCTATGTAATAACCATCATTTACATAAGTATATTTAGTAGTGTGTTAGTGCATGGGAGTGGTATGGGTCGTTTAGGAAGGGAGTGAAGGCCTATCTCGGTCGACATAGGCAGTGTCTCGGTCGAGACATACCCGTCTCGGTCAAGACAGACCTTGTCTCGGGCGAGATGAGTCCTAGTGCTAAACCATGCATGTTTCCCTAATTTTCGCAACTTAAATTATTAATTGTGTTTTAGTAATTTATAATCCTAGCTCGTCTATACTACCTTAACCCTAGTAACCCTCCTCTTAGACTCCCTAACATTCATAACTCATAATTAACCAAAAACCCTAGTAAGAGAGAGCAGGCTTTGAATTGGAGATCTAGGATAAACAAGTTCATCAATCCTTAATCCTTTGGGGTGGTAAGTTCTAATTACTCTAATAATATAGTAATCTTGACCTAGTATCTTGTCTATATCACTTTATGCCTAGATTAATGAAATTAATCCTTATAAATCAATCTAGGAAGATGATAAATAATAGTTTGTGTTAGTTGGTGATTAGATTTGTTAGGATATGTTTGTAGGCAACGGTTACGTAGAAGAAAGGTTTTAAATCTTGCGTATTGCTTGTGCGCGAAGAGTTGCGAAAAGGTAGGATTTCTTCCTACTCAAGTTACGCATGGAATAGACTCATCTTGGGCGAGACATGGCCATCTCGGGCGAGACAGAGGGTGTCTCGGCCGAGATAGGTCTGGTCTCGGACGAGACGGGCCTGATATGTTGGTTGTTTGTTGTGTTGCTTTGTTTGTGATAGTTTATGATGTTGTATGACATGTTTTATTTACCGTGATGATGATATGAAAGCTTGAGATGAGATTAATGAATGAGATGTTGATTATTGGCAAGTATGCTCTAAACTATGTTGTGAATAATGATGATTAATATTGTATTACAAAGATGCCGATCTGCGGATCCAGGAGGTCGTTAGGGGTTCGGAGTTTATAATAATGATGAGATGTCAATATGCGGGTCGAGGAGGTTGTTAGGGGTTCAGAGTATATTAAGATATGTGTAGTACTAATGAGCTGCCAACCTGTGAGTTGAGGAGGTCGTTAAGGGATCAGAGTATTTGAAATGTTATGAAATTTACCGAGTACGGATGATTGTTGTTGATTGATGTCAAGTTGTTTGTCATATTTTATAGTACATTACCCTACTCAACCTTTGGTTGACCGTGTGTGCTTTCTTATTCTTATTTCTTAATTTCCGCGGAGATCCTCTTGGTAATTTCCGACCATTGGGTGAGCAATGAATCATACAGGTTTGCAATAAGCGTGATGTATTTTGGCGGTGGATGGGAAAGTGGGAACGTGCCAGACGAGACAATTAGAGGAGTCATCACCATTAGGTATATAATTCAGTTAATTCGAATAAAGCCTTCCGCTTATTTATTCAATTAAACAATTATTTGACAATTGGTTGTAAGACGGTATTTTGTTATGCAATTGGTTTGAGATTTTAAGTTAAAGTGCTCCTATTGTTATCTTTGATATTATTACCGAAGGAAACTTATATGGCAACAGTCCCAATTAACTAAGAATGTCTTGCTAAAGGCTCTTGGTTAAGTGGAGCTGTTACAAAGTGGGATCAGAGCATAATAGTCCTGGAGACCAACCAATGAACTTAATGAATTTAGGTGTCTAATAAAATGAACCCTGGGTAGATACTGTTACGAGCCCCTCTTAGTGCGGTTAGGGGGACGTTCTTAATTCGTACCATGGCCCTTTCAGTTTTTAGCCGGTAACAACGGGTAGTGTAAAGAGTGTGGGTACTTAGAGTGTGATGCTATGTGTTTTACTAATGCTTGAATCGTGAGAGTCTAAATGATGATGTACTAGTGACATGACAGTGGTATGAACATTGATAGAGATGTGAATTGGAACCATGAGACATGAAGTTGTGAGCATGAGGCGATGAATGAGAAAAGACATGGATAAGAATCTTGTTGTGCGATGTGGAGGCATCTGTATGTGATGAGAAAACGACTTATGTTATGTGATAAATATGAACATGTGAACGAAACATTAATGCGCTGCTGATAAAAGTTGATTTACGACAATTGATGTCCATTACAATAGTGAATGGTATATGTATGTGTTGGACCAATTTCATAGTTTTGAGAATGACATAATATGTTTTACTCGATATATCATATGCGTGTAATTGTGTGCTTTAGTCTTATTATAGCTAGCAACAATTATGCGAAAAAAGATCAAAGTTAGGCATAACTTTGATAAAGTCTGTGAGACAAAGTTATAACAACTTCAGGAATAACTTTGGAAGTGAACATGGAAGTTATAGCCAACCAGGCATAACTTTAAAGAAAATCGCTTCAAGCAAGATCTACATAAAACTACACAAGACTCAAGATGGAGGGTCTTTGTGATCAAGATGAAGAGCTGATCCGTATACTGAAGATCTTTGTGAAGATTAGATAGTATAGGTCGTCATTCGGTAACTATTCCATTCGAGAGATTTTATGTTCAAAGTTATAGCTTTAGTCTATGACTTTGGATGATATAAAATATTGATGCATGAGTTTGGAAGTAAATGTT
>JAIUZE010030537.1:0-28651 GCA_022085475.1 Heliosperma pusillum | reverse complement strand
CATTTTACTCACTACAACACACCACCACTTTGCATGGCTATAAAATAAGAAGAAAAATCACTCTTTTGGTGATCACTTGGCCGGCCCTCTTGGCTATAAATTGAACAATTGTTGTTCAATTTATCACTAGTTCATTCTTGCTTATTTATCATTCATCTCTCAAAACTCATCTTCTCTCTAAAAACTCTCATATACTAATATTTACTAAGTATTACTAGTGTAGTAATATATTCTAATATTAGTAGTATAATATCTATCTTATTATCTAGTTAATAATAAGGGTAGATTATTTGGTGTCATCTTGGTGCATCTTAAAGGAGATCTTCTAGTTTGGAGATTACTTGTGTTCATCCACATTTATAGCTCAAGAACAACAAGAAGGAGTTCTTGTTGTGCCCATATATTTTCCATATCAATGTGAGAAAATTTCTTCTTTTATATAAATGTCTTTATATTTGCATGCATGTTACATAGATCATTAAATACTCAATTAACAAGTAATTTAGCAACTAATTAGAAGAGTCTAATTAAGGTCTATGGACTTTCAGATAAGTGTTGTAATAAATATACTTAGTATACGCTAAATAATAATTTTTTAAATAAACAAAATTTAAATATTCACATACTATGCAGTAGAGACAGATATTAAGTTTAAATGTAAGAAATAATATATATAATTTGTAATTTTTTGTTGTTGTAGAAGTCAAAAATATCTATCAATACTATTAACTTGTACTACATAAATTCATATCAAAAGACAGAATAGTAGAATTATTTAGAAAACGTTTGCTAAAAAAATATCTGTTGTCATCATATTTGGATCAATAAAAATAATCACAGTAAAATATTTCAATCACATAATACGTATAATTTAATTTATGTAACAAAATCAGAATATCCTATAAATATGTCTATAAAAATCAAAAAATAATATCATACCATTTTTATAAAGAATATAGTTATTTATTGTTTGGAACGGTAGATCTAGTAGTAGATATGATATAAGAAAGTGTATTTATAGAATAAATCATTTAGGCGGGAAAATTTTAGTAAGCTCTTAATCTTTTAGTATAAGGGGGATTCATTTATTCACCATTTAGATAGACTAACCAATTTGAAAAATTCATTTATTTTATTTTTATTGAAAAATTCGTTCTTCCAATACATGGTTGGATAATGGGATGTGTTGAGGAAAAAGAAAGGTAGAGCCTTTTTTTTTTTGCGGTAAAATTTTTTTGATCATTTAGGATAGACTAACAATTTCATCTTTTAAGACACGCGTTTATTCATGACATGCTTATATAATAGCCTCGATTCAAATTGAAGGTGATGTTGGTAACCCATTTATAGGTATTATGAAAGACGATCCCGACACGATTTGGTAACTTTTTGGTATGCCTAGGTACACAAAAAATGCCAAAATCGAACAAGGATCTTACAGTAAATTGAATGGGACATAGATTAAAGCAAATATGAATTATATGTTTCCATTGCAACTTGCGATACATAGATTGGATTAAAACTAGGTTGAAAGGGCACGTCGTTTTTCTTAGCACCGATCAAAGTTTCAACTTCCCTGTTTGAAACTAGATCCTAAACCTAACCCGTGCAATCCCGTGCATTGCATGGGTAAGAAAACTAGTTCATGCATAATAAACTTCCTCACGACTAACATGCATTTCGATTCATGTGCCTAATTTCATTTACAATTAAAGAGTGAGTATATATTGTTATATTGTTCCGTTGTTTGTACTCTTCAATATGGTCTATTGCTGTAGGTTATTACCGATTGTGTTTTTTGCTTCGTGCTATCGGTTTTCTTCTTTGGTACAACTTTTTGCACTCGTTTTTTAGATGCATATTGCATCGATTGGTAGATGTTTGTGAAGTTTGATTTCTGCTTGTGGGTAGTAGGACGCTTTATATAAAAAAATTAGGGACGATTTTTTTAATTTATTTCAATGTTTTGATCACATAGAAACATTTTAGTAAAGGATGAAAATTTTCCTCCTTTCAACCAACTTAGTTGAATTCTTGAACCGATTTAACAGGTGTATTACTAAAAATAATTAAGTGAACAATACAACAAAACTGCCAAAACAAAAACCGTTATCTTGGATTTTTTCTGTATGTTAGGGAAAGTCCTTCACCTAGAAGCATGAGAATTTGAACTTTTGAAGTAACAGGAGGTGAGAGAGAGGAGAAAAAGACAAGAAAAAAGCGTGCGAGCAAGTTGAAAATGTGAAGTTTTCGCTGTTTAGCTTGTGATCTCTCTCATTGCCCCTCTTTTCTCAACTTCGACCCTTCTTTCTTTCTTCATATTGTAAAGGGGATCAAAGCCCGTCACTCCTTCGTTTCACTAGTTCAGTTGGGTTCTCAATCAAATCCGTGAATTTTACGAGTCATAAAACTAGTTAGTAATTTATATTAACGGTAAATTTATAGCTGTTTATGGGTCGTCCCATCCATTGAACCCGACCTATCATGCCTGCTAAATAAGCGGGTATGGACAAGGCATTTGAAGAAAAATACAAAGGCTCATCCCATTAAGGCATTAACCTGTCCCAAACCCGCTAACTCCCTTGTCCGAGGCCAAAAATTTAACGTAAACCCGACCCATGTCCAGTCCAAGCCCGCATTTGTTCAGCTTTACATAAAATGCGCGCGATGGAGTTTAATTAGGCCCGGTGACAAGCAGTTGAATACATTTTCAGGCCTAACAATTTGTAGAATGAATTAGTACACCAATTGAGACGGGCCAGTCCAAACTCAACCCTAGCCATATCATATCATAGCAATTTAATCCCCAAAAAATCAGCTATAAATTCACATTTTCATTAGCAATCTAGGGTTTCTCTATTATCCTTTGCTCCCCAAAATCGCCCCCAATTCCTTCCCACTTCCTTAACCAAAGTAGCTACACAACAATGGTGAAGGGTCGTCAAGGTGAACGCGTCAGGTATTCATCCAACTTATGTTTTCATCTTCTCAATCTCATTACAACTCTTCGTAATATATATAATCCGTATATTTTATTTTATTTATAAACTTTGTTTTTGTTTTAAATGTGCAGACTTTATGTCAGAGGTTCAATCCTCGGCTACAAGAGGTAATTTTACATTTAATCACTCCTTATTTAGTTAGTGTGATCTGAGTTTTGCTTATTTAGCTTAGATATATAGATTGTTACAGTATGATATGTAGCACACTAGAGTTTGGGTATTGTTACTCTTTCCGTCTCAATCATTTGTTTACTTTTTTTATTCTTTGCGGACTTATTTTCAAAGTTAAACAAATAATTGGGACCGAAGCAGTACATTTGTAGGATTATAATAGCGGAACTGTTTTTGATTACTTTTTGCTACTTATTGATGGAAATGTAGCATGATTTAATACAGTTGTAGGGTTTATTCCACTCGCTTGAGAATTGGTTGAATTTGATCCATGTGTTAATCTGTGGATTTTCGGCTCTTGATGAGCTTTGAATAATTGTAATTGGTTTCAGCGTGTTTTTGTTAGGCATATTAAATTATGAGAGGGAGATGAGTAATGTGTAAAGAACCCAATAGATTGTCGTAGATTTAAGTTGGGAATTAAGATTGAAGTTGTGGGTTATGATAATGGTGATTTATTTATGTTGATTATAGGTCGAAATCAAACCAATACCCAAACACATCCTTGATCCAGATTGAGGGAGTGAACACTCAGGAAGAAGTTGCATGGTATTTAGGAAAGAAGATGGCTTACATTTACAAGGCTAAGACCAAGAAGAACGATTCATACTACCGTTGTATCTGGGGAAAGGTCTGTAGGCCACACGGTAACAGTGGTGTTGTTCGTGCTCAGTTCAAGTCCAACCTTCCTCCTAAGTCTATGGTAATTATTCTGTTGCTGTCTACTGTTATATTTTTCAAATTTGTTGCTTCTGTATTTAAGGATGATATAATTGAAATATTGATTTGTTATTTGGTTGTGATGCAGGGTGACAAGGTTAGAGTCTTCATGTACCCAAGTAACATCTAAGGTATTTGTGACTTCTACTTCACTTAATTGATCTGATTGTCATTCAGTCATTTATATGGTTGATACTTTTATATAGTCGACTTGTGCAAGACATTCTTAGTTTGAAACTTTGAACTGTGCTTGCGTGTATTGTGATGCTGTTATCCTCGACATTCATAGATTCTTGGGCAATGTTGTAGATTATTATTTGAAATGCAGTAGGCGGAGACTTATGCATGTATTTTTAGCACTGTAAACGTTTAGCATTGTTAATTAGTGATGGTTTTCCCAGTATGCTTGCTTGTTTTTAAATTTTTAATTCTGTAAATTAATAGTTGATGAACTGTATGACAAATGACTAGCAGTGAAATTTGGTCGGTGTTATCTGTTATTGTACATATGCTTACTGCTTCGTGCTTAATTGCTTATAATCGGTAATGAACTTGCCCCAAGATTATTCGAACATTTGAGCTGATACTCCGTATGAGTTCATGCTAATTGTGACACTTGTGCACTCTTGCTCATATTTTGAGAGACCAATATTGGATCACTGATGTGTACACAAGCGGTAACAATCTTCTGAGTAATAACTTTCTCGATTCTGTTCTAGATGTTGTCTGTGGTACTCTTTTTCTTCATTGTTTGACAAGTGATATTATCACATTAGTATTTGTCTTGTGGATATAATTTCTACATTTGTTTAGGAGAACTGGAGAACCTTGAGAGTTATACGACACTTGTACTTTATTAAGTTCTGTTGTTTTGGTTCTTGTAACCTTCGATAGAGTTTACCTGGACGCCCCCCAAGTTTTAGATCAGCTTTTTAGTTGAAGTCATATACTTGGTTTTAACTTCCAAGTGTTTTCTTTCTGCAATTCTTATCTCATCAAATGCCCTCTATACTTCATTTTTCAACTTTGTATGATAATGTGTGAACGTTTTGCTAGTCTAATGCTTTCTTCTATTTACGAGTCAAATGAATCTTAAGACCCAGTTTACTTCTTGCGGAGTAACTAACCGAGCCAAATTTGACTTGCAGGTGCTAGTGTTTGATGGTAGAGAAGCAAGCAATCATCTTACGAGCTTTACTTCATTAGTCTATCAAGACTCATTTTTCTTTAATTTCATAGTTTGTAGTATGAGAGAATTTGTATGTGGACACCTTTCCGATATTAAGGATATGATCGAAAGTTTGATTGGTACCTAGTGGGCAAAGTTTTGATTGTTATGTTAATCATATTCCGTACTCGTGTTTGTCCGATTGAAATATTATCATACTCTAGCATGAGTATATTCAAGGGGAAATTACAAATAACCACAATGCAGTTGCTTATTTTTACGAACAGTAGGTCTTGCTTGTGACGGGTATTTTGTGAGAGAATATGGTACCCGTCTTAAGCTTAAGACGGATACCCCCGTCTTAAATGAGAATTTGTGTTTTACGAATAACCATGTATCCTCAACTTTTTTTCATATTTTCTGACTCGTGAATGAACCCGACACAAATAGCAGCATTAATGGACACGGAAGGTAGCTAACATAAGTTTCCCATGTGTAATTTGTGCCATTACATTACTGCATAGTGCATCCAATATAATCAGGACAAAATGGGATTTGTTTATACACCAAAATCGACCCAAACTGCAACAAATATTGATTGTTATACAGAAATTGCAAGAACCCATATAAGATAAATGAGTAATGCAAGAATGATGGAGAAAGTATGAACGCGTATGAATAAATTTAGCAGAAAAATATGAAAGGTATAAATTGATTTGGGGGAATAATGTAATAAATTGATTTAGAAGATTTGGGGTTTGAAAGTCAAATGATTTGGGGGAATTGGGGAAAATGAGATTGCATATGTTATGTTTGGGTAAAGTCACTAAATGTAAGTAAGTGGGGGTAATATGGGTATTCCGCGTAAAGCTTTCAGTAATGAGAAAATATGAAAAACGAGGCTCTGTTCAGATATATGACGGTAAATGGGGGAGTATACGTGAAAGTCTGGAGGTTATTTGTAAAAATAGTAATATATGGTGATTATTTATAAAAATAAATACGTGATTGATTATTTATAATTTTTCCTATATATAACCGAGGAATTCTCAGAATACCTGGAGTATCACATTACTGACAGTTTTAATCTTTGAAAACCCAGTCTCAGTAACCGTGATGTTTAGCCGTTTAGGTTATTCAGTCTAACTCATCTCTCAGTCTTAGGCTAATCCTGATGGCAAGAAAGAAAAAAAAGATGACAATTCTTTTGAAAGTTTTTGCGACCTATGACATGTAGCAATAGTAGACTATCCTTTGAAGTCGGATCAATTTCTTTTTCGTTTTGTCTCTCCGGCTGTCCCCTTGGAACCATGATGATGCTAGGAATGAGTGAAATTATACAGTTCGAAGTAGGAAATTTGAAAGAAAATGTATTGAACTGGGTTCTCTTGATGTTCTTACATGGTTTATATCTGGAAAAGGTTGTTAAATTAACAGACAATTTGTTCATTCAAAAGGTAAAAAATGAGCAATTGTTGATAAATAAGTTGATCATTTAATGGAAAATCTTGCTTTCTGATAAACAGACTTTCAGATGTTTTCTTTTATATGCTGCCGTTGAGATTTGTCGATTAGAATGAGTGTGCTTAATGAAACGAGTATACGCGAATGTCTAGTTAAGTCATGCTCGGATTGGCGAATATAAGTTCTTGTATGGGTGACAGTGTGAAACCAACTAAATTATCCATATAATTATGGTAATTAGATGAGAACAAATGTAGGCAAGTAAAGCTTCATTTTTCTACAAGACAACCCAAATAGAACATCCTTTCTCAGGTTTAGTTTCAGAATTTGCAACACAGAAAAGACCAATCACGCGAGTATAAATAAAATGGAGAACACAAGAAAACTCAGAAGCCATAATAATTTCTCCCTGTAAAGAAGAATTAATCAGGCAGTGACAGTCAATAATATCGAATTAATCCGGCTTAGAAAATCAGAAATTTAAGCTTCGGGAGCAGGAACAGGAACAGGAACAGGAGAAGGAGATGCGGGGGCCTCAACGGCTTCCGGAAGAGGGGAAGAAGTACGTCTCATGGAAGCAGATTTCATAATGTGAGCATAACTGCCCTTTTCTCTGAAAAGCTGGGAGAAATGGTGTTTGCAGTACAGTACTCCATCAAGGGCGGCATAGTTTGAAGGCGTCAAAGAGCAGCCACCATGGGTGCATTTAAAGCATGTCTTATGGTAGAATAGGTTCTCAACTGTCACCTGTTTGCAATTACAATCGGTCACACAATGAGAGAAATCTTGAAGCAACGAGAAGATCACAATGTAGATATAAGATAGCTTGCACTTGATGGCCAGTTTGTTAAGTGTAGTGCTATTCAAGTATGATTTATCGAAATGGGAATAGAGGTTATGGGTTGGTGACTTGGTGTATTAGAAAAAGTCAACAACAAGAGAGCCTTTATCATAAATTGATTTGGGAATCTGCTAACATGACTTAGAACAATATCATTTTTAAACCATCAATGAGCTGTTCTTAGAAAGAAAAAAGATATGAGTGCATTTCACGTTTACACCTTTCTACCAATTGTAGATAAGATCTTCAAATGTTTGTCCCAATTTTTATTACTACAAATGAGAATAACTAACATGGCTAAATTAAGTAGAATACCTTCTCGATGGGATAGACAGTTTTGGAACAAGTCGAGCATTTTTCTTGAGTCCCAGAAAACATGCGAGCAGCTTTGCTTGGTGATCTTGTCTGAGAGAAATATGCAGAGCAATGTATTAGAGACTAACGAAGGCGAACCACATTTAATCAAGAAAGCATGATAGAGACGGAAATTTTACTAGCTCAGGCTTGAAGTCCGGTGACTTTTCAGCTGACCTTATAGCTGTTTAAATAATATTTATAATTCAGTTAAATGATACTAGTACAGCACAAGGAGTTCAAAATCATGTGTAAGCACGTGAGTTTTGGAGAGGGAAGTACGGGATTGGAAGTTCTTGTTGAAGTTTCCAGACTCCTTGAACAATTGCTCAAAATGAGGCTTGCAGTATAGAACGCCCTCCATGGATGAATAACTATGGAGCTGCAAACACGAAGCCATATACATTGATTATACATCAAAATTTGATGCTTTGTAAGACCACATTTCATTTAGCGAGTTTTAGAAATCAAAATTTGTGTTATGTGGTTTCAATTCCGTGTGTTGATGTCTTTCATATCAATTCCTGTAGACATTTGATTTGAACCTAAATGATCTCAAAAAATCGGGTTCAAATGGCTCAGAAGCAGAATTGAATATCGTCAAACATAACATCTTTTGCAAATCTGAATGAAGCCAATTCTACCGTATCAAAATCAGCAAGCATGAATATCTTGATATACCACGACGTTCACTATCACTCCTTCTGATTTGTAGATTTAATATTTTCGACACGACCTCTTTGTGTTGCTAACACACAAAAGGGTAATGCTGCGTAGTACATCCGACCCCCGTACCCCACAATTTGTGGAGGGAGGCATTAAGTCAGTGGGGTAATGTTGTGCCACACAAAAATTGCAATGACAAAATCAAAATATATTATATAATATATCCTATAATATAGCAAGTATTAAACATAGAAATCAGAATCTTGCAGCAAATAAATATAAAATAAAAATAGTAAAGTAAAAAGAAAAGAAGAGGAGGGTAAAAAGGGAAACCTGAAGTTGGCTTTTACAGTGGTGGCATTTGAAGCAAGATTTGTGATAAGCAATACCATCAGCAGACAACTGATCCATTAAATACACAGTCTTATCACATACCTTGCATTTCTGTACTGTCCCGCTAAACGACATCGTTTTATCTTCTCCTTTCCTTAATCAAAACCAGATCTAAATACAATCACCCTTTTCTCTCTCCACCCAACTTCCAACCTAACTTTCTCAACACTGATCTAAGTCACAAAAAAAAAAACAATGAAAACTTGAAAATGATGATTAAAAAAACATATAAAGTTTGAATCTTTTTAGAAGGGATAATAAAGATGATGAAAAGAAAGAAGAAATATGAAAGTTGGTGGGTCAAAAAGAAAGCATACCTGAATTGAAATGGATAGAATGAAGATGAATGAAGAAGAAGAATGTGTTGAGGGAAGAGAGGGAAAGAGAGAATAAAGGGAGAAGAAGAAAGAGAGAGAGAGAGAAGGTATATCCGTATTAATAATAGTGAGTAAGAGTTACTGGCAAAGGTTGGACCTTGCTTGGCTCCACACTTTACCAATTAACTATAGTATGAGTCTATCACTATTTAATTCCTTAGTGCGCGGCTTTTTATTTTGTTTTTCACCACTAAACAATTCAGTATTCTCATTTTAAATAAGTTTGGTACCAAAACATACTTGCAAATAGATCATGTCGTGTCGAGTTTGTGTTTGGGTCAGGTATAAATGAGTTATTTATTTATAATCCTAACTTAACTCATTTACTTAAAGGGGTCGTACATCATAATCCTAACTTAACTCAATTATATTTCTTAAAGTATAACTCAACCCGACCCGTTTAACCCATTTTTTTTTTAAAACAACTCAAATTTACCTTACTTAACCCATTTAATCCATTTAATTTGAATGATAACCCAAATGTAGGATTTCAACATTTCATTAGGATATTTCTTTAGTTTGGTCTAACTTCATTACAATAGTTCACCCCAAGTTAATTACAACGCGATTGATTAAATGAGTTATTCGTGTCGGGTTCGTGTCATAAGACTTCAACCCTAACCCGACCCATTTAACTTTTGTGTCGTATTCGTGTTGATCCAATTGCTTAAATGGGTCACAAACTCACAATATCTTAATCCGAACCCGCTAACTTCGTGTCAAGTTCATGTCGTGTTATCGGGTCGGTCTCTATTTGCCAGCTCTATCAAAACACACACATCTTGTGAGGGAAAATGAAAAAAAAAAGTATAAACAAAACTTTTTTAAAAACCATTTTAAGTTGAAATTTATAACATCTTTTTGGATATATATTTTTTCATTTTATTTCTAATTGATCTTGTTTACCACCTATGGAGTACTCTTTCGAGTTTGAACGTAATAAGGTCAAGAATGTATTACGGCAAATAATGAAAGCTGATTTGATTGTGTCCGTCTGTAAGTTGCAGGCCACATGTGACATGTCGCATTACGTGGGTTGTCTTTGCATCTTCATCCGCTACCATCAAAATGCTTAGCACATCCTTGATTTAGCGTATGCTGACCAATATACCCTTCATTTCCTCACCACTTTCAAACATTTCTATAAAATTCTAAAGATTTGGAGAAATCAATTGATAAAGACCAAAAACTGGGAGAGATAGAGACTTGTAAGTTGGAAGTAGTAGTATTCATTTTACCCAAACTAAAAGTACCAATTCAAGAACAAATTGATGAGATGATTTCACTGTCTGATTGCTACAACTGCACAGCTGCACCCTACACATTAGACTTGGTCTCTACTCCCAGTATCACCAATCTTATTGCCAATTCACATTCTGTCAAAGGTTGGCCAATTTCAAAGAATCGGAGGGAATGCAGTTAATCAAAGTCGAATGAATCATATCCTTGCCTGTCGTGTTATACACGAATATGGCACCAAAACCGAAGAGACGATTAAATGCATTACAATGGATAATTAAAACTACAAAAACGAGTTACCTTCGAGTATTTATTCTCTCTTTCTTCATTCCTACATTGGCTATCTGAATCAATTGAATCAACCTTCTAATAAGAAAACCCAGAAAACTACAACAATCTCAATCAAATAACTCGAATTTAGCTACTTCCTGCAGGAAAACGGATTGCAGGATGCACCTTTAAATTATGCTACTACTTCAAAACTACTGCATCAAACATGCTGGCTAATGTTACTGAGGGGATCGTCAAAGTCCACAATATCCTGCCATTCTTAGATGACAAATAATCCAGTAATAGTAGTTTGGTTGACTGTTCATTCATCCGTACTCGACCACTGTCCTCTAAGATTATAAAATTTTTTAACTTTGTGTTCTTGCTCAGCTTTAGACCTTCATTAAGCTCAATCTCAAATACAGTCACACAATCCAATTTGCGTCAACTTTTCTGGTCTGATACTCTTGGTTCACTAAAGCAAAAAAGGAGAATTACTGCAGTTGAACTGATTTACTTGTGCAAAAAAAAAGCAAGACACAATTAGGCTTTCCAATACAACAACACTAGTCATTACACCAGTGACTTAAGGCCTCCCGCAAATTTTGGGGGTGGGGGTGTACCGTGTACGCAACCTTACCCCCGTGTTAGCAATCCAAAGACTCAAAGAAGCTGCTTCCAAATGAAACAAGGTGAAAATTGCGTCGAAAACCTCATCGAGTGACTGGTACTTGATAATAAAAATAAGCACAACACAATTAGGCTTTGTAATATATTCCGCAAAAATTGGATATAGGTGCTTATCCTTCCATTTCTATGCAACCCCAATCTACTACCAGAATCTTTTAATCCAAACAAACAGTCAATGTTGTTTCCATGAATTAATATCTTAAGAGACCGGGTCCAAATGGTCAGTTACAGAGAACAAAACACAATTACAAATTTTGATCAAGCTCAAGAGTCAAGACTGAAGTAATCAATTGTACATTGGCTCTTACAGTCTTACACATTCGAAGGTCTGTTACAGTTGATAGAGCCACTGTAAACTATCAGCGCAGGTACTGTAATGAAATCCTCTCGTCAGAAAAACTTGAGTGGTTGCTGAACCGTGCTATGTTTCCATATCATCACGCGTATTATAAGACATTCCTGATTTGCATGCAGTCTTGACAAAAATCATACTCACATTAGAATAAAGCCATAACAAGCTGCAAATCAGCATGAATCAAGAAGTTGGAAATCCAAATGAAAAACTGAACTAACGATGTATGATTATTACAAACAAGAATCTTCACACTTGTAACCATATGAAATTATGTATCCTGTATACGATGAATAGCTTTACAAGTCTATACTCGACTCACCAAATCCCAACATTTTTGTTAGTGGAAATAGAATTTATATATTCATCAAATCATCAGCTATCCACATCGATCAATATAACAGTAATCTACATTGCTCAATTGAAAAACCCTCCTCAGTATAATTGAAATCAATCTATACTAATAATGTTGAATCACAACGTACCCAGCATGACGGAAATCGCAATTAAAAGCCAGAAGAATGGAGGAGAATTAGTAGGCCTGATCAAGTTGTTGGCATGACTGAAATCAATATTGTACTTGGCTGTCAAATTGGGGTAAAATATCCCCCATTGTCTGACAGACTGAGAGTAAGACACTTGACTAATGTTGACCTCCTCATCAAACAACTCATACGCATAAACCTCGCATGCCCCGTCTTTCTTCAACGGAGTCCCTGTACCACTCTTCAGATGCTTCACCAAACCACTCAAGTACATCTCCGCAAACACGGGATTAGCATCTGAGTCTTCCCCGATTAAGGCAGTGGGTCCGGGAGAGCTAGGCCACCCAGTCTCTGCCACGATGATGGGAATGTTCTCGTGCCCGGCCACAGCAATTGCCGCGAGGACTGCATCGACCATGACGTCGAACAGGTTGCGGTAGCGAACCCCGGTGGTGGGGTCATCTCGGTAATTGAAGGGACTTTCTTGGAATAAAGCGAAGCCAATAGGGATTTCATGGGAGATGTCACGGTAGATGGCGTAAGGGTAGAGGTTGATCAAGAAGAAAGAATTGGATTCTTCCAAGAAGTCCAACAATGGGAGGATAACGACATCGTACAGGGGTTGTTGGAACTCTGCGGCGGAAGGCGGGAAGACGGTGGTAATCGCGGTGACGAGGGAGAAAGTGGTTGAGACTGAGATACGGTGAATGCCGAGGTGGCGGAGAGAGAGGTGGAGGTTACGAATAGCAGGGAGAAGGGAGTCGATGATGTCGTGAGGAGAGGAGGTGACGTCATCACCAACAGAGATGGCGGTGATGTTGGCACGTGGGTAGAAGGGGATGACGTGGGTGTAGAGCCATGTGGCAGCGTTGGATTGGTTGGAAGCAAAAGACGGTACGAGGGAGTTGGGGACGGTGAGGAGGAGGGAGATGGAGGAGTAGGTGAAGGTTCGGATTAAGTTTGGGTCGGGTTGGAGGAGATGGATGGTGGTGAGTTTGTGGAGGCGGAAGACGGAGGCGAGTTGGTCCGGGGTGAAGTTGGGATTAGGGCGGTGGTAGAGGGTTGCGCCGACGGTGGTTGAGGTGGTGGGAGTGATGAGGATGAGGGTGAGGGTGATGAAAGGGAGGAGGAGGAAGGAGAAGTATGTGGAAGAAAGTGACATTGTTATGGAAAAAAGAGAAGATTGAGGTAAAGAATAATTAGTTGCACACTTGCACAGAGAATGTTGAGTTTGTTATTGTTGATGACGTGAAGAAGAAGAGAAAGAGAGGTTTTGGCGGGAAAATATAGAGTAGTTGTTTTGAGGAATGTGAATTCAGTTAGAGAGGGACTAATAGAATGTCACGCGCCTCTAGATGAGTAAGTGTGTTGCTCGAGTTTGTTAGGAGGATTCCATTTAGACGCTACTTGGGTAGCGCATAGCCGGCATAGGTACTCATTTCAATCACTCATTTCGTGTCGGACACCTACCTAAATATATCGATACTTATAAACGAGGAATACTTATAAAAGACTGAAAGGAATTGATTAGAAGATGGGGTTTGATTAGAAAATGAGAATAAGTTATAGTTAAAGTTAAATTTTACCTTGAATTGTTTAAATTTAACATCAATTACATTTGAAAAAATAAAATCATACTTCATACGTTATTTATAACTATAAATTATACATTTATTAAATTTATTAAATTTAAATAACTTGTCTTGTGTCCTAAATTTCACGGGATGCAGTGTCACGTGTTTGTATCCTTGTTAGTGCTTCCTAGGACGCTACACATGAATACCGTTGCCGGTATACCACATTACACTCGTTTTAATTTGCTAATTTTCGTCTTAATCCTTCTTTTATTTCATAATTTCTCATTTTTTTTATAAATTATTATAACTATTACTCCCTCCGTTCCGATCATTTGTTTACCTTTTCTTTTGGCACAAATATTAAGAAGAGGAGACGCGACAATTTGTTGGTAGTTTTGTTGGATGACAAGTGGACAATATTGCAATTGTGTGAATAAATTACTCCTTGGGAGCATGACTAATATAAAAAGGTAAACAAATGAATGAAATACCCAAAATAAACACGGTAGACAAATAAGCAGGATGGAAGGATCGAAGGAGTAATAAATAAGTTTTTTTATATAAATCGAGTACCTCAACGGGAGGACCATCTCACAATATTAGTGGTAATCAAGCGTAAAAGTCAGCGGATAATAGTGTTCTATATCTTTTATTTTTACTTATATATTCATCCATCCTTCTATTAAGATCCAAGCTTTTCCAGTATCCTCAACCACATCATCACTATATCCTCCAATTCTTATACCATACACTCAGGTGTATGATACTCCATACTCCCACTTTATTTAGTTTTTTTTAAGTTATAAAAAAAAATATTATAAATTGGAAAATTATAAAAATCATATCATTATTCGTAATTTTTATTTATCTATAATTAGATATCACATTTGATATATTTTAGTGTCTTTTTTAATTTTACTCGCATATTCACATCATATAATTGACATATTCATATGTTACCTTGAGTGAATATGTATCTTTTATTAAATGAATACCTATGATTAGATCAATCGTTATTCTTCCGTATAACCAATTTGTGAATATGTTTGTCATATTGTGTGAATACTATATTAATAGTGTAATTTATGCAAGTTTATTGTGAGAATATGATTTTTAATTTACGTGAATATGTCGATTATGTAATGTGAATATATGAGGTTTAATTGTATATGTATGTGTGTGAATATGTTTGTTACATTAGACTTAATATATATACTACCTTTTTGTAAGTGTGTAAGGTTTAATTTGTGAATATGATTTTTAACGTACGTGAATATGCTAATTGTATAATGTGAGTATCTCGCTAATATGTCAACTATGTCATGTGAATAAATTGTTATGAATATATAAATCAATTATGTGATATGAATATAAGGGTAAGATTAAAATAAATACCAAATATATCAAATGTGATCTCCACTTATAGAGAAACAAAAATTATAAATAATGGTATATTTTTTATTTTTATTTTTATTTTTTATCAAAATTTAAATTTTAAAGTGTTTTAATTTGATTTTATGTATTTTTAATAACTAATTTATGGGAAGATAAGTTATGGGAGTATATTATACCCTACTCATGGGAGTAGGATATAATTTGCCTATATCCTCCACTTTTTATTTTTTTCCAAGGGGGACCCACCACATTTACACGACAATTTTTTTGTTGAATTTTGTACTGAGTATTTTTATTTTACTCATTTCTATCTTACTCATCCTTAATCTTGAATTTATTAAGTTTTTCAAATTTGATATTTTATTTAATTAAAAAATTTCAAATCGACGTGATTTAATTAACTTAAAGCCTGGTAAGATTTTTTTAATCGACGAAAATTTATTTAACTTTAAGCGTAAGACGATTACGATAATTCACTAAATGGATATTAATGTGACCATACGCTTTTATACAAAAAAATTAGAAAATCCAACATTTTGGAACATTATACAGCAGGATTGGTACAGTTAAAATTTAAAAAATCCAACATTTTGGATCATTATACACTATGATGCAGTATGAATGATACAATAAAATTGTACAATCCTTCTTTTATTAAAACACAAACATTTCCTGCATTCTCCTTAAGGCACGTCATCAATCAACAATTTTTTCATTTGATTGGGTGGGCCATTCTTTGAAACCCCAAAACATAATTTAGTTTTACTACTTTATTCACAGATATTACTTCATATTTGCCAATTTAAAGTTGGTCCTTTATAGATTTGTTTATTCTTAAATATTTTATCATATTACCATATGTTTTGTAATTATATTAAAAAAAAAAATTGGGTTATACATAAATATTTGTTATACATAAATATATTATAAATTTTATGAGAAAATAATAACAAGATGTCTTTCCCTGTGGAATTCAAAAGAAAACAAAGAGTACAACATGGATCTAAAATGTCTGATTTAAACTTAATATTTATAGAAATAATTTTTTTATGATGAAGAAACCAAATATCCAAAAAAACACTTCATTTAACTGATCTTATTTAATTTGGTTATTAAAATATAAAAAAAATGACTATTAATTTCAATTTATGTAAATAAAATAGGACCAAATTTTTGAGGTGGTAATGTTGTGCGTCAGAAACACAATAAATACTCCGTATTAACATAATTTATTCACCCAAAAAATAAAACATAAACCCAAAAAAGAGGACTTTTATATGACGAAAAAGAAAAATCTCAAGGAAGAAAAAAACTTAATAAAAAAACTGAATTTTTTTTTTTAAAAAAGATAAAAGATAAATCTGTTAATTCCTAATTAGACGTACAAATCTATTAATTGCCATACCGTAACCCAAAAGTAAAATAAATTCATTAGAAACCAATATTAAACTAATTTTGCAGGCCACTACTATAATTTTTACGGGCTAAAATGAAGACATTTAAGCAGAATGCACTACAAGAATATAGTGTATTAGCGACGGAAATTTTGCGACGGATATGTAATCCGTAGCAAAAACATACTTGCGACGGAATTTGCGACGGGAATTACTAGTTGCGACGGATTTGCGACGGATATTCCGTCGCAGTTCATTTTCACATATGGCGCCCAACTTTTCACATGGCGGGAAAGTATGCGACGGAATTGCGACGGAATATCCGTCGCTTAATAAGATACTGCGACGGACTTGCGACGGATAGTCCGTCGCAGAGGTGAATAATTGACTGTCAAATTGACCAAAGGTAGAAGACACGTGTTTTTTCTGCGACGGAATATCCGTCACAATACCTTATTTGGCGAAGGAATTGCGACGGAAAATCCGTCGCAAAGGTGAATAGATGACTGACACGTGTTTTTTCCTGCGACGGATTTGCGACGGAAATTCCGTCGCAGGGTCTTTTAAATGATTAACCTCGCGTCTCTTCCCCTTTACCGAAATCATTTTTATTAAACCTAAATCCCCAAATTGACGACGGCGACGACGACGACAACGACGACAACAACAACGACGACGGCCACCACAAAGACCACCACGACGACCCACTAAATTCTTCCCTCCTCTCTCTCAGGTCTCTCTCTCTTTCTTCTCTTATTTATGTTTTCATTTGTTTTGTTCCCTCCGGCCACCCACCGGACCACCACCGGACCACCCCCCTCCTTTTCCCCTTCCCTTGGTCACCCTTTCCCCTTCCCCTTTCCCCTGCCCCTGGCCGGACCCCGCTGCCACCACCGGACCACCCCCTCCTTTTCCCCTTTCCCTTTCCCTTTCCCTTTCCCCTTTCCCCTGCCCCTGGCCGGACCACCCTCTGCCACCCACCGGACCACCCCTCATTCTTTCCCCTGCCCCTTTCCCCTCATTGATGAGTATTCAAGTTGTGAATATGTTAGTAAGTTACTACCTTTTCCCAAATTTTGATTGAAAACGGATCGACCCGTCTTAAGTTTAAGACGGATTAAATCTTCCTCACAAAGGGCAAATAAAGTGTAAGTGGGTTATCTCCTCACTTATCTCCTCACTTATCTCCTCACTTAAGTTTAAGACGGATTAAATCCCCCTGCCGCCGCCCCCACCCCACTGCCACCCTCCCTCCTTTGAATTGTTGTAATTATTAATATAGATAATTATTATTACTCCCTCCGTCCCGGTCATTTGTCGTGCTTTACTTTTGTCACAATTATTAAGGAAATGTTGTTCATATATGATAGACTTAGTACCCGTTCAAGAATTACGCATTAGGTGTAATTCTTGAATAGTCCCCGTTTTGGGACTGTCTTTGAATCTTTAATGCCATTTAGGTGGTAAATACTAATCATTTTTTTAATTGTTATTTGACGATTAAGTTTGGTTGACAGTTCCTTTAATGTTCTCTGAATACATATGGAGAGTGACAAGTCATTCAACATTGTGTATTTGGAGAACTGTAGGGAATTGCTGCCGAATTTTCGTCTCATAACAATTAATTAAATGATTAGTATTTACTAATGGTATGAAAGATTCAAAGATGGGTTTAGGTTGGAGAGATAAGGACCCCATGAACTCGAATATTATTTTTTTTTTGCAGGTGGAAGATGTTGTTGTTGTTGTTGTTGTTGTTGTTGTTGTTGTTGTTGTTGTTGTTGGAGGTTGGAGGTTGGAGGTTGGAGGTTGAGGTTGTTTGTTGTTTGTTGTTTGTTGTTTGTTGTTTGTTGTTTGTGTAATATGATGTGTATTAGTAGTTATTGTTGTTATTGTTGCTATTAGTAAACTTTTAGTTCTTGTTATTATTGTTTTGAATATTTATTTAAGTCGATAATAATAATTATAAACGTGTATGTAGATTTGAAATGAAAAGAGTACAACGGGCATGGATGTATGAAAGATTGGATTGTAATAAAAAATTAAGGCAGGAGTTTGTAATGGGCGTTAATGAATTCATTAATTATGTTAAGAATCAAGAAGATTACGGTAGATGTAAGGAAATTAGGTGCCCATGTGTAAAGTGTAGAAATCGCAAATTTTTAGTCGAACAAGAAGTACGAAAACACCTAGGGCTTTGGGGCTTTTGCGATGACTATTATGATTGGGTGTGCCATGGTGAAAATTTTCCCGTTGAGGAGAGGTCTGACAATCCCTATAGGGATATGGTGGAGGATGCGTTGCGCGACAACATTAATGAAATTATAATGGAAAATGTTGACGCCGAAGTGGTTGATGAATCTCCAAATCCTAATGTACTAGCCTTTTTCAAAATGTTGGAACATGCCAATAAACCGGTGTATGAGGGGAGTCGTATCTCTCTGTTGCAGTCAGCTTCCCGGTTGGTAACTTTGAAATGTGAATACAATTTACCCCACAAATGTGTAGATGGTATCGCGTCATTTATAGGGGACATTATTCCTGAAAATCATGTTATGACGCGTAACTTCTATGAAACCAAAAATATTCTTAAAGCTCTTCAACTGCCTTATGAAAAGATAGATGCGTGTGAAATAGGATGTATGTTGTTTTGGGATGATGATAGTCTTCTCGATAAGTGTAGAAAATGTGGTAGAGATCGATATAAAAAACAAAAGAATGCAAATGGCAAAAGGGTTGGGAAAAATATTTTAACTTATTTCCCAATAGGACCGCGTTTGCAACGACTTTATGCCACAAAACTAATTGCGGCAGAGATGCGGTGGCATCATGAAAATCCACGTGTCAGCGGGATAATGTCTCATCCAAGTGACGGCGAGGCTTGGAAACATTTTGATCGCATTCATCCTTCTTTTGCAAGTGAGCCTCGAAATGTTCGACTTGGTCTTTGTACTGATGGTTTCGCACCTTTCGGTCAATACGGAAAGTCGTACTCCTGCTGGCCGGTAATGCTCACTCCATACAATTTACCACCCTGGCTATGTATGAAAAGACAGTTTATGTTTCTATCATTACTTATACCCGGTCCGAACAGTCCCAAAAAATTTCTTGACGTTTATTTACAACCGTTAATTCGCGAGTTGAAGCAGTTGTGGGAGACAGGGTTGTACACATACGACGTCTCTAGAAAGCAGAACTTTGATCTTAGAGCCGTACTATTATGGACTATCAATGACTTTCCTGCTTACGGCATGTTATCGGGTTGGTCAACTGCTGGTGAACATGCGTGTCCATATTGTATGGAGAAGGAGACTAAGTCGTTTTGGCTTTATAAAAGTAAAAAATGGAGTTGGTTTGATTGTCATAGACAGTTTTTACAACCTGATCATGTTTTCCGCAAAGATAAAGTTAATTTTCGAAAAGGACGAGTAGAGAAAGATTTTGCTGCTACGAGATTAACGGGTGAAGAAGTGTGGGATTGTGTGAAGCATTTTCCCAAAGTTGTGGATGCAAGTAAAGCTGAATTGGACTCGTTAAAAGTTTCTCGAGTTGGGTGGTGGAAACAAAGCATTTTTTGGGAACTTCCTTATTGGAGAACACTATTAATTCGTCATAACCTTGATGTAATGCATATCGAGAAAAACGTTTTCGAGCAACTGATTCACACGGTGATGAATGTGAAAAACAAGACAAAGTTTACCCCACAAGCACAAGAGGACATGTTGACCGTTTGTTCTAAACAGCGAAAAATGGATTCATTCATTTTGAATAAAGAACAAAAGAAGGTGTTGTGTGATTGGATATCCAATTTGAGATTTCCGGACGGTTATGCTTCAGATCTGAGTAGATGTGTTGATAAACACGAGTTGAAACTACATGGATTGAAAAGTCATGATTGTCACGTGTTTATGGAGCGTTTACTTCCAGTGGCTTTAAGGCACCTTCTTCCGAAGAATGAGTGGAATGCTATAACTGAGCTTAGCCAATTTTTCAGAGATTTGTGTACTTCATCGATACAAGTTGAAAAAATAACTACTCTCGAGAACAACATTGCCGAAATCATTTGCAAGTTAGAGAAGATATTTCCACCATCTTTTTTTAACTCAATGGAGCATTTACCAATTCATTTGCCGTATGAACTGAAAATGGGTGGTCCAGTGCAATATAGGTGGATGTATCCTTTTAAGAGGTATTTAATTCCACAATTATCCAATTTAATTACTTACTTTAATTTCATTCGATCTTAACCAACTTTTTTATAGATTCCTAAATCATTTGAAAACAAAAGATTGGAAATAAAGCGCGTGTTGAAGGTTCTATACGCAACGCGTATTTGCTTGAAGAAATTTCCAATTTCTGTTCCTTTTATTTTGAAGAGAACGTAGACACAAAAGCCACGGATCTCGACGTAGGCTTGAAAGAGCCTGCGTATTCTACCTTACCCGAGATTTTTCAAGATCACAGGGGTATTAGTTCTTGAAAGCGTCGTGAAAGATTTTTAGAAGACAACGAATATGAACGTGCACACTTATATGTTTTATCTAACTGTGATTTAGATAAATTGAAGCATAATGAAGTGTAAGTAAAAAATAGATCTTTGGAACTTTAATTATTAGAATTATAACAACATGTAAAAACTATTACTTAATTTGACATTATTTATAATGAATATAGGATGTTTGAAAATTATATCAAAACAGAATGTCCCCAATTTCTCACAGCCGAGGATATTTGGAACAAATTTGACACAAGATTTCCCCAATTGTTTAGAGGACAAGTAAGTACATACTACATACTAACACCAGATTACTCTTTTTTTATTTATTATTATTATACCTGAAGGTATTATAATTTGATAATAATTTAACAATGATAGGTAAACAACTTAAAAGATCCAGTTCTCATTGCCTTAGCACAAGGTCCTTCGAAAAGGGTGCGAACATGGAAACGTTATTTCATTAATGGATACAAATTTCGCACTTTCAAAGATGGGTTAGATTTGGAAAAATCTACAATTAATAATGGAGTATGTGTAAGTTCGACTGAGGGAGCTGACTACTATGGAACACTCAATGAAGTTGTTAAATTGTCGTACACAGACGAAAAAAGCACATATAATGTTATTTTATTCAAATGTGATTGGATAGATAATTCTGAAAAAGGAATGCAAATGCATAAGGATTATAAACTTGTGGATGTTAATCGAAGCACAAAATTTCCGAAATACGATCCATTTGTGTTGGCGTATCAAGTCGAACAAGTTTATTATACTTCATATCCAAATATCAAAAGAGATAAAGATAAGTGGTCAGCAGTATTCAAAACTAAAGCCAGATCGCATGTTGATGCTCCTATTGTCGAATCTGTGTTTTAAGAAGATGTTATTAGTAGTGAGACACTACTATCAATAATTGAAGTGCCAGATGATAACGAAATTATAGAGGAGGAGGAAGAAGAAACTCAAGTAGTCTATTAGGGTATCGGAAGTAGCTTCTAAACTGATATTTGCTACAAAGCTAGGCTGCCGGGCTGGAAATTTCAACCAAGCAATTACGGGCCCCTGCTGATCGGACGAAGAATCCAGCCACCCCCAAAATTCCGGTACCTATATAATTGTAATACTTTTCATCCTTTTAATTGACACAAACCCAAGTTATCTCCTAAAATGAAGATATGATGCACCAGAAAAGGGAATGGTCGGGATAGCTCAGTTGGTAGAGCAGAGGACTGAATTTTTTTCTATACCCCCTCGAAAAGAGGCCTCAGGCCGTGGGACGAACGCCTTCCTCGATAAAGACAGGGAGAAGCCCGGGGTCTAGCTCCGCTGTCGAATTCAGGCCTAAGCATTAATCAAGAAGCGGCGGAAACGACGAAACCCATGAATACATAAAATTAAATTGAAAATGAATCCTGATTATTCAGTGGGAAGGATGGCGGAATGAACCGGAAATCAATTCCTATTTTCTGAAAAATGATAAACTAACTCTACAATTACAATTGAAATAGAGACAGAAAGAGTAAATAGAGACTGAAGGAGAAGGAGGATGAGGAGAAGAGAAAGGAAGACGGAGCAGAAGATAAAGAGGAAGAAGAAGATTTTATAGACTCTCTTTTTAAATACAACATTTCCGAAAACCAAAATTCAAGTAGTGATGATGAATAAGATTATTTCAAATTCTTATATTAGTTGAAACTACTTTTTCTAAATGTATGGGCGTTTGCAAAGCAATTTCATTTCAGTTGTTGACAGTTGTTTTTATTATTCATTAATAAGAATATATAGTTTCTTGTTATTTAATTGTACATGTTTGTTAATTCATGACAACTTTGAATACTTTAGTTTTTCTCTATATGGCTGGCGAACGACAAAGAAGAGGTAGTTGTAGTAATGTAGAAAACATAGCGCAAGAGGATTAGAATGACCAAGTCAATGATGGGAACGTGCAACCGACACAGGTGGATACTACTACTCGCAGAGTCCGCCTCGATCCGGATGAGGAAACAGGTGTATGGTAAGACTAGTTCACTTTTACTTTAATTGTTTAATTATAATTATGATTATTTAAAATATCATAATATTTATATATAATGTATTTAACTATGATAATTAATTTCAGGTTCAGTGACTCAAATGTGGTTAAACTGATTTCGGAGACCATAACCTGCGGGTACAAGGAACACGCGCCAAACTGGAAAGAGGCGTCAAATGTTTTGCGGTCGTCTTGGTGGAACTGGTTTGAGGTATAATTATTTAAAATATTATAATTATATCTATTTAAATTTGTTTTTCTCAATTTATCTTTGTTATTGATTTTTTATTTTTGTATTTATTCACTTAATATTTTCCTAACTTTATGCTTTTAATCATGACAGCAAAAGGTTTCTTTCGATCCTCGCCATACAGATATGGTAAGGAAATCTTGGGAAGACGCCATGAAGACCCGTTTACGTCATATGATCTACCGAGCCTCGCAGAAAGACGAGGAGCACAGGCCGAGTTGGATTCCTTTGGACTTGTTTAGAAAGCTTAAGAATAGGCCTGTCGAAGATCCTGGTTTCGTTGTGAGATCTCAATCAGGCGCGGCTAATCGTAGATCGAGATGTGAAGAGAAGGGAAAGGCGTTGCCTACTCACATTATGGGTAGAAAAAACACCTTGAGAATCATGGACGAAATGGTAAATCTAAATCTTCTTTCATTTTTTATTTATTTATCTAATTATAATTTAATACTTATATATATGTTATACTAACAAGTATTTAAATTGTAGGTCGGTAAATCTTCAACTGGTATCCCAAATGCGGTGCAAGTCTTAGAGAAGACAAAGAAGCACCCGTTCCGTGGATGGTTATCAAAAAAACCAGCTCAACTCTATGTAAGTTATGCATTTTTTTGTTAAGTGATTTATGTTTAATTTGTCATTTATATATTTGATTACATTAACTACTTAATTTAAATGACAATTACTAATTCTGAACTTGTTTGTGATGCAGAATAAGATCATATCAAAGAAGTCTGAGCTTCAAACTCAAGGAGTCGACAACATCGACGATAATGAGATCTATTATGAGGAGACTGGATTTGACGAGAAAGGAAGATGCTACGGATTGGGACCAGCGGCGAAGCATTTGTTTGACCATCATAGGCACCCTGTTGCTACCTCAAACCCGACTCAGGGCACCCCAAGTTTCGCTACTAAGCTGTCAAAGGAGAATGCTGCACTTAGACAAGAGCGCGACGCGCAGGCTCAAAGGATTGCAGCTATAGAAGAGTACTTGAGTCAGGTTGCAAGAAATTCTACTCAAAACTGCAGAACTGGAGGTCCTAACCAGGGCCGAGACGACTTTGATGATGATAGAGGCGATAATGCTAGGTCCAACCCATTCACCCCTTTCCCTCCTTTCCCTCCAATCACTCCACTGACTTGAGTGATTAGTTAACTATTTGGTACTTTGAATCTTTTATTTGTAAGACTTTAATTACTTTTATGATATAAAATCATAACTTTGTTCGGTTTTGTGTTACATTAGTAACTTTGTTGGACGCGTAACTGCTGGAAAACTTCTGTAATTTGCAGGTTTTTTGTCGTTTTAACGCGTATAAGGGGATGCAGGAAACAGGCGGATCCTGGAAAATACAGGCTTTATTGCGACGGAAATTCCGTCGCAAACATTGACTGACTTACAGCCAAGTCAAACACAAAGTCAATAATTGCGACGGAAAGTCAAATTGTTGCGACGGAATTTCCGTCGCAAAAGTGGATTTTATGTTTGACTTGGCTCAACAGGTGGCAGTCAAGTCAAACATTCAGTCAACAGTTGCGACGGAAAGTCAACACTTTGCGACGGAAATTCCGTCGCAACTGTTGACTTTATGTTTGACCCCAATTCAAGTCAGTCAACTTTTGCGACGGAGACTCCGTCGCAAAAGCTTGACTATCCGTCGCAAAACTGTGCGACGGAATAATCCGTCACAATTACTACTGTTTGCGACGAAAATAAGCGACGGACACTATCCGTCGCAAATCAGTCTTTAGCGACGGAAATTCCCTATCTAGCGACGGAATAATCCGTCGCAACCCGAACTTTATTTTGTAGTGATGGTGGTATTGGATTGAGATTGAAATAATCAACTTGGATTGAAACATGTGTTTGTTCATTTGGGGATGCGAACAAGGAGGAGTGAATGAAAGGCGACAGAGAATCGGCCGAGAGAGAGGGGGCGTTTTACAATTTTGTGGTTTATATTTGTGGTTGGAGAAATTTGATGAGGGTTTGGTATGTGTATATGAGTCCACGGTTTAAAACTCATGCTGCACATATTTTACTTGGGTTTGATATGTGTATAACTAGAGTAGGCGGTGGGCCGTGCCGTGCCGGCCCGCGCCCCGGCCCGTCGTGCCAGCCCCAAATTTTGGCCCGGTCCAGGCCCAGTCCGTCGGTCCACTGGGCCGTGCCGTGCCGGCCCGACCACCTCTACCCGCTGCCGCAGCCCGACCATTGGCCCGGGAAAATCAGGCCCGTGTCGTGCCTGGCCCGTGGGCTCGGTCGTGCCTGACCCGGGCCGGCCCAATGTATTTTTTTTTTAAAAAAAAAAATATTGATTTTTTAATACATAAATTATGAATAATGAATAAGAAAGATTAATAAT
Source organism: Heliosperma pusillum (assembly GCA_022085475.1). Lineage (NCBI taxonomy): Eukaryota > Viridiplantae > Streptophyta > Magnoliopsida > Caryophyllales > Caryophyllaceae > Heliosperma > Heliosperma pusillum. The sequence goes on along the minus strand of JAIUZE010030537.1, from coordinate 2,944 downwards.
GGTTTAAAAATATACTTCATTTATTAGTTACTTAATTAATAATGTATAATCAACTAAATATTAATGTAATTAATTATAAATATTAACGTAATTAATTATAAATTCGAATGAGACCCCGTGCTTGGGTCGTGCCGCCGTGTCAGGCCCGCCGTGCCTATCTCGGGCCGTGGCACCCCGTGCCCGTGCCGGGCCGTGCCTTGGCACTGGGATTTCTCTATTAGTCGTGCCGAGGCCCGCCTCCCTACCCGTCGTGCCGGACCCATGCCGGCCCGAACTTTCGCTCAGGCTCGTGTCGTGTTGGGCCGGATTCGTGCCGGACCCGTGTCGCCCGTCGTGCATTTGGCCCGACAGCCAACTCTATGTCTATATGGGCTGAGGGTTTGATATGATAAGGCGAGTAAATAAGGGTACCTACAAGGTGGTAAAGTGTGTGCAACTTATAGTTAGAGGTGGACACCAGGCCGGGACAAGGACCAACCCATGTGAAGAAGCGGATTGTGGCAAATATGACCTGATAATAACCCGAACATTTAGATCAAGACATGCGCGACCAATGACTCGACCCGAAATTAGGTACATTTTTATTAAAAAGAAGAAGAGTTTAACGCAATTAAAACTAATATAAAATAGTAAAATAATTAAAAATTTCAATTTTTTGAAATAACATATGCTCATGTTTATTTTAAAGCAAAAGTTTTAACACATAACTAAAACTGAAATAAATACCATATGAATATAGTTATTTTTTGTAACGTAAATGTAAAAACTGATCAATCTAATACTTCATTGTCAAACTTTATATAAATAACATATCTATTTAGTTAAATATAGTTTATTACATTTTTGAATAACACTCCCGTACAATCTTGCACGGGCTAAAACTAGTATGGAGTAATAGATGATGATGCGGTGGAGCCTCCAGAGTAATAGATAATGAATACTCCCTCCATTCAACTCCACACTACACTTATCTTTTTTCACGTTTGCCAACGCGCGTTTTGTATCGTAAATATAGTTCGCTACGTATTTGCAAAAATTATACAAGTTAGATATTTTTAATATACTCTTAAAGATGAATCAAACAAGATCCACATGAATATATTTTCTCTTATGCATTAGCCGGAAATTGAAAGATTCTTCCGACTTGTGAATAGTGTCAAAAATAGAAACCTACCATGTGGAGTTGAATGGAGGTAGTACTAAATAATTTACAACTTGTGAATTTCAATGTTAGCGAAAAAATTAGACCGGATTAATATCACTAACTAGATTGGTACTTCCTAACTTGAGCAGTTGATCTCAGTTAAGATCATCTTAACTTAAGTTAAGATCATCTTAACTTAAGACGTCTTACATAGCTTAAATCGGTTGTAACTGTCGACTGTCGTCTTAACTTCGGCCCGTCTTTAACAAAAATCTGTGTAACTTGAGAGATAGTTTCAGATTTTGATACACTAATGTACCCCGTAAATCCGTAAATAACCTCTCATGAATGCTCTGCAAGCACTATAGCCAGCCTTCACGATCTTTAACAAAAAATTGAAATATTAATTTTCAAAGTCTAATTTCTCATTCTGTTCCAGCAAAAAAAAAATGATGCTGATCTATACACAGATCATATGCCACTGTCAGATTCTGCACCATATTCAGGCTAAACGGTTTGCCTGGAATAAATGTAATTCTTACTAAGGTAATAGAGCTTGAATGAACCAAAAAATGGAGGAAAACGGTGGGTATTAGAAATAGTCATGAGGAAGCGAGGGTAATAGAACCTACATACCTCACAAAAAGAAAATAATTACTCACCTTCTCTCTAGAGTAATGCCTTACCTCTCTCTGTATGGGGTAAAAGTTCTCCCTCCACCCTCCAGTCCTCCACTGACCACTATCACAACTAACCACCACTTTCCACCTATTTGTTCTGGTCTTACTCTCTATTAATCCGGTAAAAGTTACCTCATCCCAAATGAGCTCTAATTCTACATGAATTAGCTCCCAACATCTAAACCATCACGTACTCTCGTACTACTATATACAGAGTATATGGCCGTGCACAAACTTCAGATTGTTGAGAGACTCCCTGACATCCTTCACACAGATTCAGGAGAAATCTGACGCTGCGTCTTCGCAAATGACCATTCTCATCTTCATTGAACGACCTGCATGGCACCGTAACACGTCAGAACTAGAACTATCTAAACACACGTGTCCAGCACTCATCATTTTTAATCAAAACTGCGTAAAGATGAGAACTCTATGCCATGTATCATGTCTTGATTAATCACACGATGAAAAGAAATTCTGTAAGGAATAAATCTAGTATAGTTTTGACATTTTTAGGATAGGGTGAAGTCGTGAACTACTGTTTTACATATACCGAGTAACACTTTTAATTTTTTATTTCGTACACAATGTACTTCAATCGTTAAGTAAATGTCAGCTATTAGGATGTCAAACTAGCATAAAAATGACCATAAATTTCATTCTGTACCTTCTCCGTTAATTCATCATTTCAGGAGACTCAAACCAATAAGTCATGTAGGGGACTGGGGAATCATTGCTTCGTAAGCTTAAATTCCTAAACTAACATATTCTTAAGTAGTGGCTCTCACACATCAGTACATCCCCCTTTTCCCATGTTATCACTGTTGCTTTTTAAGTGCACTTTTGTCTATAAACAAGATCAAAATTTACCCAAAAAGGAAATGGTAAGTAAGAATCTCTATAGACCAAAGCCGGAGTGTAGTAAAGGATCAAAGAATGGGAGGAGTACAAGATAACGAGATCTACTTTGCAAACAGAGCTCAGAACAGTTTTGGGACTAGAGACTATGTTACTCTGACCCCTATTCTCTCGCGTACCCGTGTCCGATAGTCTCAAACATGGGTATGACACTTGGACAGTGGTGGAGTCAAGATTTGAACTTAGTGGGGGCGAATGGCTG
>JAIUZE010030536.1:0-37295 GCA_022085475.1 Heliosperma pusillum | reverse complement strand
GGAGAAATAATGCAACAATTAATGAATGAGAGTCATTCTGAAGTCAACACAGTGCTGGAACTCAACTTTGGAAGTTCAAGACCAATTCCTGATGCTGGTCATTTATCTGCTGCATCAGAATTTACTCCTCCTATCTCTCTTGCTTCAGAATCTATTAAACTGAAGGGGATTGAATTGTAGGCTGCCTCAACATCTATCTCTATGATCATGACAAACTGTATTAATGAAGACCTTTTGTCAGGGCCTGAGTCAGGGCTTCTTACCAAGTTACCTAAAAAAACTGAGGTGGAAATCTTAAGGGGATGCTCTGAGGGTATGATGGGGTTAGTTGATTGGCAAACAGTCACTGGTGAACGAGCAGAATATGGAGATTTAGCTAGGGCAATTAGGAAAAGGAAGAGCAGCAGTGTGCCAGGATATTCTCCTATCCTAGAAGAATCACTCATTTCAATTGGTTATGCTAAATCTTATCTTACTCACTTGGCCAAGAGGAATTGCTGCATGAATGATCAAGACATTAGAGATTTCTACATCAGGAATGCTGCTAATAATGTATCTGATACCTCTCCTCATCAAGCTGCATTTAAAATGAAGGTCGATGATATTCCTTTCCCTAATGCGGGTGGATTCCGTCTCTGTGTGGATGACTTTGAAGTTGAAAGCTCTAATGAAAGTCCCCATGATATCTCTATTCCTGAACCTATGGGTATTGCGGAGGTTGTCCCATTTCAACCTCCTCATACACCATGATTGGTCTGGCGTGGAACTGTAGGGGACTTAATGATACGCTCTCCCCTATAGTTCCCAAGATAAGAGCGTTGATATGTAGCAATCTTTATGATTTTGTATTTCTGTTGGAAACTAAATGTAATGCCGACAAAATCTGTCCGATGTTTCGAGGTTATGGTTTTTCATGTTCTGAGGGTGCTGATTCAATTGGTGCCTCTGGTGGGCTTTGGGTGGGATGGCGGAATGAGACGCGGTTTCGATGTATTGTAAAATCAAATAACTACATCGTTTTGCTCAATGAAAAATGCAATGGTTTGGTTTGGTATTTGATCTTGTTCTATGGTTGCCCATCTGTCTCAAATCGTGGAACTATTCTGGATGAATTAAGCAATCAAATATCTTCATTACAGGGACCATATATCATACTAGGAGACTTCAACCAAGTTGAATTTTACAATGATAAGCAAAGTAGTAATAAAAACATCATACAAGGTGCTCACAGCTTCAATCTATGGAAAATTGACAATGAACTTATTGATATACCTTTCAAGGGGTCGAGATTTACTTGGTGCAATAATCGGAAAGGTAACAAACGGGTTTATGAGAGAATTGATAAGGCGATAGGCTCTAAAGATTGGTTCTCCCACTTCCCTAATACGGGGGTCAAACATTTCCCAATTCAAATTTCCGATCACGCACCTATTGAATTAGATTTTAATCTTACTAATATAAAAGGTAGACGTCCTTATAAGGTGAATATAAGAAATGTATTGATATTATTGAGAAAGAATGGAATACTCCCTATATTGGGTCGCCATCTTACAAGCTTGTAAGAAAGCTCGCTCTTATTCGATCTGAACTTAAAAGATGGTCTCTTGATAAAAAGGCTAATTGGAAAAGACGTTGGGAGGATTTCGATGAAAAATTGGGAGAAGCAATGAAAATAGCCATTGATGAAGGAAAAGAGGATCATTATGACAAAATTAATGAAGAATTAAAAAAAAATTCTAGGTCGGTGGCAATATATTGGAAGCAAAGGGCGAAGTTGAATTGGTCAATTGATGGGGATACTTGTACTAAATATTTATTCAATTGGGTTAAAGGTAGAAAAGGGATTAACTCCATCTGCGGGATTAAGCTTAATAATGATCTTTGGACTTTTGATCTAAGCGAAGTCAGAAATCATTTTATAAATTATTTTACTACTATTTTTAATCCAGTGGTATCAAATGACACTTTAAATAATTTTGGGGACCTTTTTTCGGGAATAAAGGTCAAAGTAAAGGAAGATGATTGGGACTTCTTAAGCAAACCTTTTACGCCAAAGGATGTAAGAAGAGCTGTTTTTCAACTTGGAAACCTTAAATCACCAGGTCCTGATGGTATCCCGGCGCTCTTCTTTCAAAAATGTTGGCACTGTGTTAAAAATGATGTTACTAAAGGGGTATTGAACTCTCTGAACACTGGTAACGTGCTCAAGGAAATGAATCGCACATTCATCACCCTCGTTCCAAAATGCGCTAATCCAGAAGTGGTGGGAGATTATAGACCCATTAGCTTATGTAATGTGATTATGAGAATAATTACCAAATGCATATCTAACCGTCTTAATCGAGTTATGGGCTATCTGATTGGCGATTTTCAGAACGCCTTCGTGCCGGGAAGACAAATCAGTGACAACATCCTTATTGCACATGAGATCATTAAAAATATTAACTCTCATAAGAAGGGTAAATTCGGGAAATTAGCTCTCAAAGTTGACTTAAGTAAAGCGTTCGATAGAATTAATTGGTCTTTCCTAAAACAATGTCTTACAGTATTTGGTTTCCCACCAAATATTATAAAGATTATTATGGAATGTGTGACCACGGTATCATATGAAGTTCTTCTCAATGGTGTTCCGAGTCAACCTTTCCGACCGACTTGCGGTCTTATGCAGGGTGATCCTCTATCTCCATTTCTATTCGTTCTTTGTATTGAAATATTATCCTTGCAACTGACGAATGCCCAGGAGAACGGACTTATAAAAGGGATTAAAATAGGAAGATCAATCATGCAGGTCAATCATCTCCTCTTTGCGGATGACGCAATATTCTTCATCCAAAACAAGTCTAATTATATCAATAATCTAATCAAGGTAATTGATTTATTCTGCAATGCCTCTGGAGAAAAAATTAATAAAGCAAAGTGCGGTATTTTATTCCGTCCAAATACTACAATTAATGAAATGATCAATGGACTAAGAAAATTTGGTATCTGCAATAACAAAGGTATTGGTAAATATCTGGGAATCTCAACTGATTTTGATCATTCGAAGAGAAATATCTTTGACAGTTTGCTTGAGAAAGTTAAACCAAGGATATCTTCTTGGAATGGGCTTTTTCTTTCGTCAGCAGGTAGACTTACTCTGATTTCCTCTGTCTTGTCCACCCTTCAAATTTCTTCCTATCGGTATTCAAAATACCGGTAAGTGTGTCTAAGAAGATTAATTCTTTATTGACACATTTCTGGTGGGCTGGGACGCGTAAATCTAAGTCTATTCATTGGTGTAGCTCAAATTTTCTTAGTCTTCCAAAAAGTCGAGTAGGCTTAGAAATTAGAAACATTGGTTGCTTAAATCTTGCCCTTTTGGCTAAACAAGCCTGGAAGCTAATCAAGAAGGATCACCTATCTTTTTTTCTCAAAAATCTTTCGCGACAAAATCCTAAGGAAAGACTCGCACATCGGTATTAACTCTATCAAGAATAACAGTAATGCATCGTGGGGATGTAAGGGGCTTCAGGCTGGTATGGAATTCCTACTGTGCAACATAGGTTGTAAAGTGGGATCAAACTCTGAAGCTAATATATGGAGCATAAAATGGGTCAACGGTCAAATTCCTAAACCCATGATTGACCCCCCTCCCGGATTTCAAGTCCCGGTACGTCATGTTCGGGAGCTTTTTCGCCAACCAGGATGCTGGAACCATCAACTCATTAAATCTCTCTTTAACTGTGAATGGCAAAGGAGTATCTTCGCAGTTTCTTTATGTCACACACGGGTTGATGATGAGATCTATTGGACTAAAACTATCTCTGGTAAGTACACTGTTAAAAGTGGATATGGCATTGCTCTACAAACTCTACAAGAAACCATCAGCACTCCAAAGGATAGGTCGCGTATTGGTAATATTGAAAAATCTTTTTGTCAAAAAAGGTTATGGAATCTTCATATCCCTCACAAGTGGAAGATTATTTTATGGAAAATTATTACTAATACAATGCCAGTGGGTTATGAATTCAGTCGGAGGGGCATTAATGTTGATAAACATTGTCATCTGTGTAAGGATAATACCAAAATTGAAACACTGGAACATCTTTTCAGAGACTGTCAGTTTGTTAATTGTAGCTGGTCTTCTTCTATTTTGGGTATTCGATCATTCAACAATGATCATCTTAATCTGGGCACTTGGGTTATTAACTGGATCATGTATCTTTATAGACAGGACAATGCAAATGAGCTTATTATCTTTTTCGTTGCTATCCTTCGTAGTATATGGCAAATGCGAAACAACTGTATATTTCGCTCCGAAAATCCTTCCCCTTTTGCGGTCATGAATATCTATATGAATGATGCTAAGGTGGTCAGTGGGGGTCTCTGTACGACACGAAATAAGACCATTACTCGGGACAATGATCAAGAAAACATGAAGATGAAGATGAAGATTAAAGATTCTATTCCCATCTCCTTTGTCGGAATATCATCTACTTGTCAGGCCTTAAGAATAAAAGTCGATGCAAGTTGGTTGCCTGACTTTATCTCATCGGTGGGATGGGTGGTCTATAATAATAATGGTACCATTGTTCATAGAGGCGGCAGGAAATTTTGGTATGAGGGAGCGCTACAAGCTAAAGCTACTGGGGTTAGGGATATTCTTTCATTGGCTCTAAAGGAGGGTCATTATCACTTACACATCTTAACCGATTGCTTGCAACTTCTCTATCAGCTATACAGATTAGAGGAAGACCATCATGAAGTGCATGAGATTCTTGAAGATATTAAGATCTTCAGTCTATCGTTTCACTGCTTAGCTTTTAGTTTTATCCCGAGGAGACTGAATAAAATAGCCCATGAATTAGCCAAATCCTCTATCTATTAAAACTCAAGCAAATACTGCATTCTCATGAAGCCACGTCAGCAGTCCAATCAGCAATTTCTAATTTTCTCCAAATGGGACCCACCACATCTGCACAAGATTTTTATTTTTATTCATTCTAATTGTTTAACTTTATTCAATACTGACGCTACCCACGTTCACATATCATCATTTGATTAATTTCTGTAGAAGAATGAGGCTGAGAATCAACTGCACTGAATTACTCACTATTAAAGTATTAATGTATAGCAACAACAAAGTTTATTGATAAAAGACGAAAAAATTAACTCGACCCAATATTAGAGCCTTTACATAATACTCCGTAGATATTAACAAACGAATAAATTACCATAAACAATAATGATAAAAAGACCGGGTCAAGTAAAAGTACATTAAAATTTTGGATTTTTTTAAAATCAATGTAAAATAAGCTTTAAATAGACGAAAAAGTAAAGTACTTAATAATCCTCTATCTATTAAAACTCAAGCAAATACTGCATTCTCATGAAGCCACGTCAGCAGTCCAATCAGCAATTTCTAATTTTCTCCAAATGGGACCCACCACATCTGCACAAGATTTTTATTTTTATTCATTCTAATTGTTTAACTTTATTCAATACTGACGCTACCCACGTTCACATATCATCATTTGATTAATTTCTGTAGAAGAATGAGGCTGAGAATCAACTGCACTGAATTACTCACTATTAAAGTATTAATGTATAGCAACAACAAAGTTTATTGATAAAAGACGAAAAAATTAACTCGACCCAATATTAGAGCCTTTACATAATACTCCGTAGATATTAACAAACGAATAAATTACCATAAACAATAATGATAAAAAGACCGGGCCAAGTAAAAGTACATTAAAATTTTGGATTTTTTTAAAATCAATGTAAAATAAGCTTTAAATAGACGAAAAAGTAAAGTACTTAATAAAACTTGAAATAGCAAGAAAATAATTTAAAAATTACATACATAAATCTAAATTAATTTGTGAAATTACATTAAAAAGTTGGATTTTTTTTAAATCAACAAAAATAAGTTTCAAAAAGATTAAAATAATTAATTAATATAAATACAAAGAAAATTGTATAAAAAGTACATAGATGGTTCTAAATTAACTTTGACCTCGAAATAAATTAGACAATCGAAGTGACGATATAAGCATAGTTGAAGAGTGTTTACAGTTTGTTTGAGTGAGATTGAGGGAGATGGGGGAGGGAGATGGGGGAGTGAGTGCTTTAGGGAGGCAGTGAGAAGTACTGAATGCGGCGACAAAAGGAGTGTGATTTGAGGGTGAAGGTCAGTGATGGTGAAGGAGTATATTTAGATGATTGCGGGGGTGAGAGTTAGGGTTACGGTTAGGTAGAGTGGGTTTTGGTTTGGGTTGTTTGTTTGGGCTAGGTTTATAAATGTGAGTATATGGTAGGATAGTCTGATTGTGTTAGTAAAATAGTAATAGCATTGGTTCAATTGTAATTTGTAAATTGTATGATTGAGCTAATTAGGTTTATTGAAGATGGATATATACGATTTAAATTTAAGACGACTTAAATAAAATATAAAAGACGATTACGAAAGCATAATGTGTGAGTACTATCAAATTATTTGTCTTATCTTTGCATATGAAGTATTAATTGACCCGCATTAATATAAACAGAGATGTTCGTCCTAAGAAAAATCCACTGGCTTAAGTTTATTGTCTATTTTTTGGGGGGCTTTATAGCTAAAATGTTTAATTGTTTGTTCTGATGGGATGAAGATGAATTCAAGTTTTATGGATTTTTTAAAATTAAACGTGACATGAAATGTTAAAGTTTCATACTTTGATCAAAATACGTATAAGTATTCATATAATAAATAAATGCAACAGTAACGATATATTTCTACATTAATGATACAATTAGCTTACATAATAAAGAATATAAGTCTCTTTTAAAACGGATATATTTCTCTTAGGTTAAAACGGGTCAAGTAGTATCCCACTTGAATGGAGAAGACAAAATTGAAATTCTAGGGAATAACAAGATGTTTGTCCTATCTATTCAAATGAGTTATTAATTTAACTGTGTTAAGGTTAAGACGGATACTTTCGACTGAAATGAGAATTTGGGAATAAAAAAGAGAAGGATTAGTGGGCCACAATCACTCTGTGGAAAAAAATGCACCCTAAATGTCGTGCCCGTGACCAATTTAATACAAGGTATAAACTTCCACTGAGATAACGAGTATAGCAAGACTTATGGTTGTAGCAAAGCGTAAATAAATGAGGCCCATCAGCCCATCCTAATGTCGCGCCGCGGTTGTAAGAACTGAACCGACGCCCAATGAATGCTTCTTATTTTAATAGTTTTTGAATAAAGATTAATAATAAATTATTCGATAATAATAAAATTTCAAAAAATACAAAGCCGTGTAATTTTGCACGGGTTTAAACACGCTCATTTATAAGCTCATGTGTGTAACGATGACGCATCATATTGCAACCCGTACATTTTGTGCACGAGTTTAAAACTAGTGGACTATTAATCATTAACTAGTTTTGCTACCCGTGAAAATCACGGGTTATTTCAGGATATTCGTTGGCCATTTTTTATATATATATATTTCTTTTAAATTCAGTTCTATCCATGATAATTTCATTCAAAAATTTTAAATGATGCCAATACGAATTCAGAAATAAAAAAATAGCTTTTAAAATATTTAAATGATGTCAATATGAGTTAGGAAAATAAAAAACCACTCAAAGAGTTGCTTAGTTATCTTTATGGATATAAAGGAGTTGAATAAAGTGATGGTTAAATTTCGAAATTAAAAGGGACGACAACGTTAATGTGCTACTATTTCTCAAAACTAACATGTTGATGTTGGAGGCTTAAGAGGTTGCTAAATCGAAATCTAATACCACTCAAGCTACTCTTTTAACACCAACTAATTTTGTTACCCGTGAAATTCAGGGGTTTGTTTTTCCAACCCAAATTCTCTAGTAATCAATAAGCTACAAAGACAACAATTGATCTTTGTTTACATATTAGATGCCGCCTTTTTGACATCTTGAGGTGTCTTAGACCATTCTTCTATTATAATGCTTCATAATTATCATCTAACATTCATAAGATTATGGAAAAATTGTTGATTACAGGCTTTTATAAACTTCGTTTTGAAAATTACAGCCTTATCTACTTCTCACTGAAAGTTGCATAAAAATGAGGATTCCGGTGATATTTTGTGAATACTTACCGATATACCCGTCCCTTATAACAGACCTACTTTAACCATTAAACCTTACTTCTCACACTAATTTCTCTCTTAAATCTTTTCTTCTTCCCACAAAACCCCTTTCACTAAGTCAATTGTGTCAATTTCCGCAAATCTGCAATTAAGTCTCTTCTCCATTGTGTAGTTACTCCGATTAAGCAGGTCTGGTGAAGTAGGTGCCACGTCAAAGCCTTATTTGGAGAAATATAACTGATAATTCACTCAAAATTCAATATTTTCTATTAAATTGATTAACCTTAATTATTTCCAATTTGGGGATAAATGTGATACAAACAATAAAGTGAAATTAATAACATTTAAACTATAAATGTTGGTTAGGGCTCAAGACGACTTGTATCAACAACTAACATGAACATAAATGTAAGAGAGAAATGACAGGGGAGATGATGAATAAACGCAGAAGTGAGAGAGAAATTGATGAACTAAGAAATGAATAGGAGCATAAGTTTAACATTCAAATATAGGAGTATAAATAAGAAAGAAGTGTTTGTCGGTAAGGGAATTTTGTCATAAAAGATAACTTAAATAACAAATTATTTAAAAAATTGCTTTAGTATTTTGTCGGAGTGAAAGTTTTGGTAGTAATTTCTCATCAGAGATTAGTTGGTGTAATTTTCAAAAAAAAAATTATATAAGATTGTAATTTTCAAAATTATGTTTATCAAAGGTTGTAATCTAACATTTTTTCCCAAGATTATTATCAAAAGTTTGTTTAATGGCTTATGGCTTATTGCTTATTGCTTGCTTGTCTGCCCATACATTCATAATTTTCAACGGTTAAAAAAAAAGAGGGATGTAATTCATCGAAAAAGTGACCTCCACAATCCACATAGAAGATTGGATTTTGGTATGAATTTGGTAGATCCCGCAGATAAGTACCATACACAATAATACACTGCACCATAGACAATAACAACAAACTCATTAGACACGATTAGTATAACAATTACCTCTATTTTTCTCATATTTACATACACTATTCCTGGTAAATAATGGACATACACTATTACCTCATTTTCTTAACTACAACTTGCAAGTAAAGTATATAAAGCAACAAAAATAAAAAGGATGAAGGGACAAAGTTTCGAATAAGCACGCTCAAAGAAGGCATACAATAAATAAAAGACAGTTACATACTTTACATATGAAAACTAATTAACAAAACCAAATCGGTGAGTGATAAATTCTCTATCTCAACAATCAAGTACCAAGTAAGAATCTAAATAAGTGATGGTTTCCTGTAGTAAGTCTATTCCGAATTTTTAGCTATTTATAGCCAGATCTGTTGAAGGGACTAAATAAGGAAGATTAATGGTTGTGTATCCAAGTCTAAAATGGAGAGTTTTGTTTTTAATAATTTTAATTGTATTGGGCAGTTGTAGAAGACGAATGGTTTCGATGCTATTTAAATCTGAACTTAATTGAGAGTGTTATTATTGAGTTAATTCCATATGATGAGTTATGTGCATATTTAATTTTATATGGAGATGTTCCACGTGGCATCATGAGAGTACTTTTTTAACTACATTTTTATCAAAGTTATGCTCAATCTACCTTTTTTATATTATTGTATAGATCACATATTCTCTACCGTTGCCAAAAAAAAAAAAAATATTGGTACAGGTTTAGGAGGGTTGAATACTGAGAAAGAAGAGACAATATGGCTGCAATGAAACTGGGTGTTATGTACTCCGCATTAATTGGCCGACGCCGAAGCTGCATGGTGCGCGCCTTCTCTACTGTTATGTCGCCGCCGTCTAAGGCTGTGGTTTACGACCACCACGGCCCCCCTGACAAAGTCACTAGGTAATTCAATCCCAATTCTATTTCAATTCTATTCAATTGTTGTTTTTTCCATAAAATATACACAAATTCTCATTCAAGACGGATATTATGCATCACAAGCTGATCACGGGTCAAATACCAAGAGTAAGACAAAAAGAAAGTTACTAGATACTTCCTCCGTTCCCGGTCATTTGTTTACCTTTGCTTTTGACACAATTATCACTTGTGGTGGCACTTGGTGAATAGTCACATTAGATGATCAAATTACTCTGTAAACAAATGAACGAGACACTCTAAAATGATACAAATGAACGAGACACTCTAAAATGAAATTGGTTAACAAATGGTGGGGACGGAGGGAGTACTAGCAAATTATTTGTCCTATCTAAACAAGTGGGGTGGTATTTGACCCTTTTATTCTTAACACGGATATAACCGTCTGTAAAATAAATGACTGAGAGAGAAGGCGTTGCAACTTGCAGAGTGGTGGAAATAGCACCTGTCCAAGTGAAAGAGAATGAGGTATGCGTCAAAATGCTGGCTGCTCCAATTAACCCTTCTGATATCAACCGTATTGAAGGGGTTTATCCCGTGAGGCCGCAGCCGCCTGCAGTAGGAGGGTATGAGGGTGTTGGCCAAGTTTACGCTGTCGGAAATGCTGTCAACACTCTTTCCCCTGGGGATATGGTCATCCCTTTTCCTCCCTCATTCGGAACGTGGCAATCCTACATTGTGAAAGATCACAGTGTTTGGCATAAGATAAACAAAGACACGCCTAAGGAGTATGCTGCTACTGTCACTGTTAATCCCCTCACTGCTTTTGCAATGCTTCGAGACTTTATCCGCCTCCATCCAGGTATTTATTTCCATTGCCTAAAACAGACAAGATTCATAAAAAGATTTGCCATGTTATATGCCTTAGATTGCTCACTTATAAGTTATGTTAATAGGTGACGTTATTGTGCAAAATGGGGCAACCAGCATCGTGGGGCAGTGCATCATTCAGCTTGCATTACTTCAAGGTGTTCATAGCATCAATTTAATTAGAGACAGGTAGCTGCTAATTTGAAGCATAAACAACGTACGAATTTTTAAATTAAGCATACTTTTAGTGGTTTGAAATGCTAGTGTATAACAGTTTCCCTCTGATTCAGACCTGGAGCAGATGAAGTAAAAGAAAATTTAAAGAAGCTTGGAGCTGACCAAGTTTTTGCTGAAAGCCAGCTAAATTTGAAGAATGTCAAGGAATTGCTGGTATTATAGCCCATGTCACTTTAGTCATTACGGCCTCTACAGCGTTCCGATAGAGTTCTACTTCTATATCCTTTTGATTGTGAGATCATCATGTTTTGGGTGCATTGACTTGACAGGGGGGATTGCCAGAACCAGCATTGGGATTTAACTGTGTCGGGGGAAATGCCGCTTCTCTGGTTCTTAAGTTTTTAAGGTAGATAAAGGTTACTTCTTGGATGTATCATTCCTTCATATTACGGACATCTTTATGATCATCTGATTTGTGTATTTTTGGTAGAAACGGAGGGACCATGGTCACATATGGTGGAATGGCTAAGAAGCCTGTTACTGTGTCTACTTCGTCGTTTATCTTCAAGGTAGTTTACTACTTTAATATACTTCTCAGCTTTCTTGTCTGTGGATGGGTATCCCATCAAGTGCGTAAGTTTCAGTAGAGCATCATAATTCATGACAGTAACCTTTGAAAGGCTTGTTTGGAAAGAGGTAGTAAATCAAGGCAAATCAATGGACTTAAATCTTATTTTAGTGGTTCGGGGCTACACGGAAATAGATCTATTTGATTGCCATGGCTGCTCTTTATTTTTCTTCAGATTCTTCACATTTACACTAATACTTAGTACTTACCAACACGGTTTCTGGAGACATGAAGGACAATACTTTTTACCCCTTTCCTCCCTTATAAATTTAATTCCTTTTTTGTTGTTCCCAATTTATGTATATATGCCATTGCCATTTGCACAAATTGTTAGTTTATTCGATAAAAATGTAGTACCTGGTTGGTTCTATAGAACCGGTTATTGAATTTTTAGTCTTAGTTAAGCAAGTATTTTCATTTTCAATGGATACAAGACCTCACTATTCTTCAACTTTGGGATATGACGGATTAAAGTAACTGACTGACTCACTCAACTTTCAAGTGTTTGCACTTCTTATATCGTAATGTAGCGCTGGTCATTACAATTCTCGATGTAATACCTGGCGCTCTTACATGCTAGATATGATCCATTGAGGCATTGTGGAAAGGATTTTGTCTTAGACATAGTTAGGAATTATCTGAACTTCATACTAGATACAAATTATGTATCAGATTTAAAAAGTCTTGGTCAATAATGGAGATGGGTAGGGGTACAGTGGGTGGACTTCCGGAGCCTCAGTAGAAGCATTAGGTTAATCACTTATCGTATGCAATAGCGCATTGGCCTGTGTCATTTGCCAGTGAAATCTATTTGTTTCATGCATTGCTAGGACCTCTCGTTGAAGGGTTTTTGGCTTCAGAAATTGATGGGTACAGATAGAGCAAGTGAATGCAGAAATATGATTGATGAGCTCCTAGATCTCATGCGTGACGGGAAGATAAAATATGAGTAAGTTTTCTGTAAGAAATCAAAATGCTTCTATATTATGTAAGCCTATTCTTACCACTGCTGGTTTGAATCACGTTCGATGATAACTTCATCTTAAACAGTATTCCCTCGTATTCACTATAATGTTCCTCTTTTGATGGCAAATATGTTGAAAAATTTGATTAGCTTCGATATGATACAAAATACAAAACTATTTGCATTGGCTATAATAAATCTTTCACAAAATTATATTTTTAACAAAAGGTAATTGTAGATGCAAGAAATTTGGGTAAAAGTGTCAACTTGGAGACCGCGGAAAGTCAAAGGGAACATTATAGTGAAGAGGATGGAATTTATGATATTGGAGGAAAAAGAAAACTGCAAATTAACCTCAGTTAAGAAACTTCTATATTATGAGTGTAAATTTGTCAGTCTAGCAACCCTTGCATACTTTCCACTACATCAAGGTCTAGAAGTGTAGCACAAAAACGTACTAACACTCACAGAGTCACACGTATAGTTATCCAGCTTTTTTCACCATCAATCGTATCTTCATTTTCTTAAATTTCATCTTGAAGAAAAAGAAAAAAAATATGTACAGATCTCTAAATATGGTATTGCAGTAATTTTGTGGATTTCCCAACTTAAATAGATGATTGGTGATTGATATTGGGTAAGCTTCATCTTATTGGCTTGGTCTACTTTATGCAGGATGGAACTTGTTCCTTTCAACGACTTTCATTCTGCTTTGGATGCGGCTCTTGGAAAACAAGGAAGCCGACCAAAACAAGTCCTCACTTTCTGACAAGGTGAAGGTGTTTTCGAAGTTATTCACTTGCAAGTGTGCGCCTTGGGCCTGTACACCAAGAGACGATTAAACTTGACCAATAATTGCTCAAATACGAAGAATCATTCTTCTTTATATGTATTCTCTTTGGGCGCCTAGTTGTGTATGACATTCATAGTGAGGCAAATATTTTATCCAGGAGCTGCTTAGATTTGCCTTGTGTAGTCGTGTTATATCCCTTTGCATTCAATGGTTTTTGAATATAGGGTTGAACTCAAAATTTGTAAGGATCTGTTTCAATGCAGTAGTACATATGGCTCGTTAGAAATGAAATCAAATTGTTGGTTCACAGCATCAACAGAAATTACCGTGTACACTCTGATTTTGGTGACCTTGGTTGGAGACGTATGGTTTGTATATGAAGCTTAGATAGCGAAAGATATCTATTTATCTATCTATCTATCTATCTACTCTCTCCGCCCGGTCATTTGCTTACCTTTTTCATATTTAGGTGTCTGATTCATTTGTTTACCTTTCTATATTGGGTAAGCTATTGATGAGTAATTTGATCATCCATTGGGACTATTGTCCACTTGGCAACCAATAGCACTACTAACAAATGGTCCCCGCCACTCTCCTTGATCGTTGTGCCAAAGTAAACGTAAACAAATGACCCGGACGGAGGGAGTATCTATCTATCTAAGACTTTCCTTACTGTTCGTGGAGCAGTTTCACAGGTGCCTCTCATGGTACACAGGAAGAGTACTACCTTGTTCCCTTTGTCCTTTGCTTGATGTGCTTAAATACGGTCTTAAAGTGAGATGTTGAAGCAACATTGTAACTGATCGTAGTTTGTGGTTGATAAGATTTTCCGAAAATTGGGGTGTTGCTGCTTTAAGTGATGTTTCTTACTTGACAATTATTTGTCCAAAAACTGAACTCTTTGTTGGCTATTGGGTTTATGCTTTATTGCGCCATTTGAATTTGTTAGAATTACAGTGTGTGCACCAATTGTGAAACTACTTTTTTGGTGCTGGTTTTGCCAACATTAAAGGTCTTTGAGTTTGTGCAATTGATTCAAGCTTCTTCTCAGTTCTTAGCTTATTAAAATTGCTTCGAATAGACTAATAAAAGGAAATTTTATATCTAGGGCGATGTTCTTAAAAGATATTTGAGCTTACAACATCGATTTTCTTTGGTGTTGTTATTCAGCTGAACAGATTTAATTTGTATCTAGAAACTGCAAATACAAGTGAATAAGTCATCTATATATCACGAATTTCATATGAGGTCTCATGGTAAGATTATCATGACTTAGACCTTTCTGATAGTGAGACTGACACTCTTTAGTCAGTCTGATTAAAATTGTAGTTGATTACAAAGGTATATTCATAGACTTTTAAGTTAAGGTTGCCTACATCTGATTTCCTTTTATCCCATTATTTGCGGCAGCCGTTAGAGTTGCTAGGGTAATGGTGTTGTCGTCGGTCTCATTTTTATAGATAATAAGGCCGCCTGTCGAGAAACTACTTGTGTTACTTATTTGCCTGATGTGGTCTGTGTCTTGCAGCATATCCCTTTCTGATAGTTACCTCTTTTCTGTGACAGAGAAGTTAGTCCACTCAGGTCTTGAACCTTGTGATGATTCGGACTTTACATTTTCTGTAAACATTTATCAGAAGCAACATACAGTCTATGTCCGCTGTCGCCCATACCTGCATGATTTTATGGAAAGGATTGCCGGCCTTTTAGAGTAATCATATTTTTGCCCACAAATTCTCATTGAAGACGGCGCATATCCGTCTTCAATGAAGACGGGTCGAATTCTCTCTCACAAGGAGGCAAGAGGGAGGGCAAGTGGGGATCCATTTAGTTCCCCACCTGTCCTCCCTCTTGCCTCCTTCTGAGAGGGAATCCTATCCGTCAGCAATTTAGACGGATATGCGCCGTCGTCTTCAGGTTTACTGTCGGTTGAATGTAGTGTAGAGTGTATGTTGGATGAGTGTGTGCAGTAAACTCCAGTTACTGGTAGTGTCCTAATCATGTCTCAGAAACTAGCTGCAGCCCTTAGTATCTGGAGCCATTGTATCCTTTGTTTACACCGCCCCCCTTCTAAAAGAAGCATATTTATTCATTGCAGGCATTTGGGTTTCAAGTTGATAACGATATTCCAATCGAGAGCTGGCTTGATGATCGTTCAAATCAAGAATTACCGACATTAATTTTGTTTCTAGAGAGATTAGCAGGGTGGAAGGTGGGTCAGGTAACCAATAGCCCAAAAGTTCAATCTAAGAGCAAAAGTGACCGAAAGTAGTCGCAGCTTATTTAGTACCCAAGCTCTTAAAACTCATTTTCCTATGGTGGGGGAGCTTTGTTTGTACCAACATTTTGCGATTGTATACAGGTACCAAAAATTGGTAAACAGAATTTACGCATCAAACTCATCACTATTTTCTGCTGCTTTGAATGCTCATAGAAATATAGAATGGCGTAATATTCACAAAGTCCATGGCGGTTTAGCATCATTATTGTATATAGACTCTTTCAACATACAATTTAGAAAGAGGCATTAGGAAGATGAAATGAAATTGTAGATAGACTCTTTCAACATTTTGATCAAATTGATAACCAAGTATATTAATAAGAGGCAACTTGGCAAGGTGTAAATATGACGATATTACATTCCAAAATAGGTTTTTACCGTCTTTGCAAAGTTACCCCCCGACTCGAATTTTGACCAAGTGCAAACCAAAGAAAGTCACTAATGCTCATTTAAATGGAAGTAAACTAGCCACTTGTACTCTTGTAGGACCCCTCGGACTCTTGTGTAATATTGATGTTGCATAGATTTAAACCCTACACCTTACAAACCGATATTTAAGCATTGTTTTATTTAAAACTAAGCATTGACCTTTTAAGATTTAGAAAGTCAACGACTTTAAACAAAATTTTGGAGTTGGCTACTAAGCTTCATATGTGAAGACAGAGATAAGTAATTTGATCATAGGGATCCCATAATTTAAATATTAGTCGGATCATTTAAAGCTCCTCCTCGATACACGACCTTATACTTGTGCTAGACACACAGTTACACACTACAGTACTTTTTATGAATGACCGAAAGTAATGGTATAACCGTACATAAGTATATATCAAGTTCAATGTCCAAGGGAAGAAACAACTTCACTAATGCAACTAAATGTTTGCCTCTCCATCGGGGCATGGAGCTAATAATCTTCTCCAAGTTCATCGCCTTCCTCCCACAATTTGACCTTCCACTAAGGTTAGTAGTTGATTAAAGTTTTCTTCTTATGCTACCTGAATGATAGATCTGTTTAAACACAGTAACATTCAGATTAAAACTCAGAAAATGAATAACTGGGTTCTACTTCGGAAAACAAGAAAACCAGCATCGTATGAGTAGTAATAACCAACAACTGCAAAGACAAATGGGATTTAAACCAAACATCTTCAATAAAATATCATCGAATTTTGTTGTCATAGTTCCGTGGTGACGTGATGTTGTAAATTGGTTGGAGGTAAACCTAACTTCTAGAATTACATAGAGCAATATGTTCATCCCAATGTCTGTTATAGTACAATGATTTCATCGTCAAAGCTCCTTGGCTCTATTCTTACCAATCGGTTTCCTTATCTCTTCACACTATCATCACCGACGACTAAGTATATTTCCCTTAAGGATTTGGACTTTCAGTTCACCTAACACTCTTAACTGTCACCTAATACTAGGTTTGTTGCTCGAACTGCTAATTGTTGTATAGTTCTTCAGCTAGGCTGTTATGCATAGTAATATGAATTTTAAGGGAGTTTATTTCAGTGAAATATGTGTATAACAACATTTCAGATATCCTCAATGGCGGGCGTAAAGTTTGACATTTTCCAACTTGTTGCATGTCCTATATTGTAGTTGCCTTAGTTCATCATTATACACCATTTGTAACACCTCTACTTGAATCAGCTATCTAACACCTGTATCTAGCAGCTATAACTCCATGTACCCCTGATGCATTATTCCTCAATTCTTACCTATGTCAAACAATCGACACGGGGGTGTTGGAATGGAATGGAATGGAATGGATTTGATCCATTCTAGTGTCTGGTTGGGGCATTTTGGAATGGAGTTAGCTCCATTCCAACCCCTTCTAATCTCATACCCAAGTCTTACCCCAAGATTCAAACTCCATTCCATAATCTTTGACATTCTATTCCATTCCAAGGTTGAACCAAACAATATAAAGCAAGTATGGGATATAGAATCCAATCCTTAGTGGTATGACATTCCATACCATTCCATTCCTACCCTTCTAACCAAACACCCCCTAATTAGTTTTTTAACCAAACACCCCCTAATTAGTGGTATTACTTTTGTCTACCTTATCCTCCTTCCAACCTTCTTAGTACAGAGCTTGTTAACTGAAAATACTAACCAAAGTAAACTACCTGGTCAGACACTAACTTGCACAAAACTAGTGAACTATGTTACCAAACCCGTGTCTAATGCTCGACACTTATATATGTACAAAGGTATAATAACACTTCAACATAAGCCAAAATCTCAAGGATTTCTCACACATCAGAGAATTCTAATAAAGTCTTAGTACCCTAGTTTGTAGGTCAATGGTGTAAACTGAATATTACTCCTAAGTAACACCTCCAAGCATTCAAGAAGACATTCATTCTACCCAAAAAAGTAAGGCACAAACTCAAAGAAACATAAAATCAAGCCAAAGAAACAAGAATACCTCTTCAAGGAATTGTCCGAAACTAACTGTCATTACCCTTGGAGCTCCTAAACTCCTTCTTAAGGTCAGTAACCCTCTTCATACAAGCAGCCTTAGTTTTCCCGGGAATAGCCGCCGCAATCTTCTCCCACCGCATTGCCACCTCCTTAGGAAATGTCTTCAATGCATTAAGCAAAGCAATATCCTCACCAGAACTCCAAACAACCACCTCCTCATTCACATTCCCTCCCTCCCCCTTCTTATCAACCGGCTTTCGGTCCTTCAAGAACTTGGAATACGAGTCCGAATCATCGGGTTTTTCCTTGCCTAATGACTTAGCCTTATTAATCACACTCTCCACACTATGCCTACCTTTAAACACCTCACTAATTACCTCCCATCTCCTACTTTTTCCAATTGGGTTTTTCACTAATTGCTTTTTTAGTAACCCTAATTCCTCTTCACTCCATTCTTTGTCCTCCATTACAACACCATCACCATTTCCATTACTATTTCTCTTATTTTCAACAATTAAACCCTCAGAAACTGCCGAATTCTCACTGTTCTTGACAAACTCAAACGACCCATTTGAATTAACATCATAAAGATCAGATCTTTTACCTCTATTTCTCTTATTAATCGACTTTTTCTTTGATTCATCTTCATCAATTGATTCAATTTGAGTGGGGAACTCCATTGTTGTACCTTGCCCAACCCTAATATCTCCAGCAGTGAGAGAAAGAGGAGCAAAAGGGCCAATTAGGAAAGAGAGAGATAGCCATAGGAAGAGAGGATTAAGGATCTGAGAGTGGAGGAAGATGAAGGAACAACCCAGAAAAAGGAGAGATATTGTGAGGGAGATGATGAGTAATGGCTTGTTATGTAGATGGGGTTTTGAAGGTGCATCAATGGAGGTCGATGAAGGTTTTGAGCGTGATTGGAACACGATTCTTGGTCTCGATTCATCGTACTCGTCTAAGAACTCCATTTTTGAGGATCACACTAATTTCTGATTTGTTGTTACAACATACAAATGTTATAAGTTCGACTGGACTGAAATTTGAGAGACTATTTTAGAGATATCCGTTTTCAGTTTGTTACGAATAGTGTTGTCTTCACTTTTCAGTGATACGAGCTGAGATTAAAGAAAAAATGATAGTAAAGCTAATAATTGAAAATAATCCGTTGTTTTTAACCTGACCCGACCTGATAATAACACGAATATTTAGGGTCAATACCCGTCCAATGCTTTACACGACCCAAAAATAGGTAAATATATGAAGAAAAAAAATTGAAATCAAAGCCAATAAATCTAATAAAAAATGGTAAAAATAGTCTAATCTTTACAAATTTGAAATAAGATATACTTGTATTTAATTTAAAGCATTGTTTTATCACAAAATCAATTATATATAATATATATATATATATATATATATATATATATATATATATATATATATATATATATATATATAGGAATTGAATCATGTGAGGCACCCTTCTTAGGGTGAGGCAACTGTACCCATCTCAATCGTCGGATCTAAAATATATGGATGCTTCAGATTGTGCCACGTGCCCCTTACAAAACTCATGCCCACCTAAAATTTCACCCTCATTATTCCTCATTTACGCATATCACATTTTCCACTCTTTCTCTCTCTTCTCAGCCCAACCTCCATTTTCATGTCAAACAACCTCCATTTTCCTTGCGAACAACCTCCATTTTCGATCGCGAGCTTCCTAATTTTCAATCTAGGTAGGATATCTCAACCTACTTGTGATTAGCTACTGTTTAATAGGAATTAATCGATTTCCTGTTAATTTAATTGTTCACTTTTGTTCATTCTATTAATTAATTCGATTTCCTGTTTATTTAATTCATCTTGTCTAAGTTTCCTGTTAATTGTTCACAATTATGTCGCATTCAAGGTACAAATTTCATGTACTTTAGCTTGATTTTACCAGTTTTGATTCAAACGTATGCTGCTGTCGCATTCAATGTACAATTTCGTGTAATTTAGCTTGAATTTCTCAATTTTCGTTGAAATGTAAGCTGTTTGATCGTGGAATTTGTGTTTGATTTGATTTTTGTTCGGTTTGATCTGTGAAATGAGGTCTAGGTACAGATTTCGCGTACTTTAGTGTCATTTTCTCAGTTTTTCGATGAAATGTATGCTGTTTGATTGCGGAATTTGTGTTTGATTTGATTTGTTTGGTTTAATTTGGGAAATTAGGTCTACGTACAAGTTTCATGTAATTTATTGTGATTTTATCGGTTTTCGTTGAAATGTGTGCTGTTTGATTGCGAACTTGTTTTTGATTTGATTTTTGTTTGTTTCGGTTTGCGAACTTGTTTTTAATTTTATCTTATTTTGTGAATCCTAGTGCATAATTTGTGAATCTAATATCTAATTTTGTGAAACTTGATCATAAACTTGATCATAAATTGTTCAAATCGCTTTCATGAGTTTTCATAGGAGTTTCACAAACTAAGATTCCACATTCACAAACCTTGGATGTTGGATTCACAAATAGATGCCCTACTTTAACAAATAAAATTCCTAATTTTCGATTAGTTTCATAAACTTGGGTCGAAGATTCACAACACAAAAAGCAAGGTTCACAAACCTTAGCTGTAATTAAATACTCAACATGACGGAACGATTATTATAAGTTTCGCAAAATCATGTCTTATTTTGTGAATCCTAGTGGCTATTTTGTGAATCTTATATCTTATTTTGTGAAACTTGATCATAAATTGTTCAAATTGCTTTCATGAGTTTTCATAGGAGTTTCACAAACTAAGATCCCACATTCACAAACCTTAGGTGTAGGATTCACAAACAGAAGCCCTACTTAAAGAAGGAAAATTCCTAATTTTCAAGTAGTTTCACAAACTTAGGTCGAAGTTTCACAACATAAAAAGTCAAGGTTAACAAACCTTAGCTGTAATTAAATACTCAACATGATTGAGTAAATTTCGCAATTTATGTTGAATTTTCATTTTCATTTTACGGAGTTCTACCTTTAGAAATGATTGTATTTGCGTAATTTCACTGTGTTAAGTGGTTCTTTCCACTACTTTATTGTTTGATTTTGTTGTGATTACGTTTTTTATAGTATTTTTATGATGAAATTTAAGATTCATTCATTATTTTTGTCGTGCATGTGCGTCTGATGTCCTTGCTTGTTTCCTAGGATATCGGTCTTCGATTTAATGGTAAATTCTGATATTGTTGCTTTGACTTTCTTCACTAATTTGTGTAATTCCTATACCTTTCGATTTATCTTTAATTTCTGATAGTTTTTTTTTCGATTTTAGGGTTGTGAAACTCCTTGAAAATAAGAAATTCTACCCCTTATGATCCCATTCACCCTAGATAGGGGTTCACCCTCCCTTTTTTAGGGTTTAGTTTGTGAATCTTGGACTCTGTGGTGTGAGTCTAAGACCTTAGTTTGTGAAACTGCTGTGAACATAGGAATTGACTTTGTGAAAGTAGGCCTTTATTTTGTGAATCATGCGCCTAAGGTTTGTGAATCTTGGACTTTGTGGTGTGAGTCATGAACCTTACTTTGTGAAACTGCTGTGAATATAGGTACTGACTTTGTGAAAGTAGGCCTCTATTTTGTGAATCCCGCGCCTAAGGTTTGTGAATCCTGGACTTTATTTTGTGAAACTACATAAGATAGGTCCTATGCTCACAGCACAAAGTCTAAGATTCACACATTAACTCTTTACTAATACTTTAATGTATGTGTTTGTTATTTGTAAGTACTCTTTTCGATTTTCTGTAGTTACTATGGTGATTTCGTTAATTATGCATATTCAACTTGAAATCCTACTTCTATATGGTTTTCCCTCTTTTCTGATTATTATCACTTTTATCCTTCTAAGCTTAATCTACTTGATTTTTCGTCATTAAATAGTTCACTTTCGTTATTTTAGGTTTGTTTTGCACAAAATTAAGCGATTAACATGCCAATACTTTTTCCGAAGTTAAGCGATAAGCGCAAATCTGTTTCGTATTGATAGCATGTTGATAATGGCGGGTGCACAGAGCAATTGGCAATTGTTCTTCACTCGGGTTAGCCGTTAGTTTTGGTGAAACTTGGCTTGTTGTGTTGTGAATGTAGGACTCAAGTTTGTAAAAATTCCTTGAAAATAAGAATTTTCTTTGTTAAAGTAGGGCATCTGTGTGTGAATCCTACATCTAAGGTTTGTGAACCTTGGCTTTTTGTGTTGTGAATTTTAGACCCAAGTTTGTAAAACTACTTGGAAAATAGGAATTTTCTTTGTTAAAGTAAGACATCAATTTGTGAATCCTACAGCTAAGGTTTGTGAATCCTACAACGAAGGTTTGTGAATCTAGGATCTTAGTTTGTGAAACTCCTATGAAAATAGGAATTCAACTTGTTTTTTTCATCACCATAAACATATATATTTTGAAAATTTTCTTGTCTTAAAACTGATGTCATTTCTTTTTATATATAACTTTGGTATATATTTTTTTAACTAATTGTATATCCTTGCTTGTTTTTGTTGGTATAGGTTTTTTCCTAAAGTTTTTGTGTTGTGTTGGTGGGATCAAGGGATCAAGACGGTGGGTTCAAGGGATCAAGACTGTGGGATCAAGACAATTCAGACGGTGTTAATCCTTAGTTGTAAATCCACAATTTAGTAGACATTCGTTTCCAACAGTTTGTATAAGTATTATTCCACAACAGTTTGTATAAGAGAAACGATTTAGAAAAGTAGGTAATTATTTAGTATACAAGCAGCTCAACTTGCACTTTTGTGAATCTAGGGCCTCAGTTTGTGAATCTCACACTTTTGAATTGTGAATCTATTAACTTAGTTTTTAAAAATAGGATTTGGCCTTGTGAAACTTGGGCTTTTAGTATGTGAATCCTACAACTAATCTATGTGATGAATCCTACGGCTAATCCTAGTTGTTAAAGTAGGGCAGTCATTTGTGAAACTAAGATCTCAATTTGTGAAACTCTTGTGCAAAAAGAAATTTACTTTGTTAAAGTAGGGCAGTTGTTTGTGAATCCTATAGCTAACGTTTATGAATATTTGAATTTCATGTTTTGAATCTAATTTACGTGTAAGAAATTTCACACGTAAAAGGAATCATAACACAATTACATATTGTATTCGCAAAATATGAAATAGTAACCTTTAAAGTAAAACGATTTCACCCACTAATGTCTTAGTTTCACAAAATCACAAACGTTTCATAAAATCAAACTTAGGTTTCACACAATTACGTCTAAGATTCACAAAATCTGAAATAATAAACTTTTAATAAACGATTTCACAAATTGATGTCTATCTTTCACAAAATATGGTCTAGGATTCACAAAATCATTAAATACTACAAAATCATCAAATGCTAACCAAAAACATATTCCTAAATGCTTGAGTTGAAAACCAAAATAAATCAAACATAAAAGAAAAGTAGCTAAAACTTGTGTTTATTCAATCCTCATCATCCTGGGAATACATCACTCTCTATTCCGCTTCTTCACTATTTATTCCGCTTCTTCCTCTTCTGGTGTATCTTCCTGTGTAAATAAACAAACCTTTAATTAGATACTCCTTTGGAAAAATACTGTCTAGAACTCACAACGATGGTAATAAATATTCAAAAATCATGTCACGGGTTAACAACAACTCAAACATAAAAAACAAAAAAACATATTACTGCTAACATAGGAAAAATTATAAGTTTCACAAAATCATGTCCTAGATTCACAACTAAACAACTATATATGCATCATATAATTAAATTCTCAACATGACGGAACAATGATTATCAGTTTCGCAAAATCGTGTTTAAGTTTCACAAAACAGGTTCTAGATTCACAAAGAAACAAACATATATACAATGCATTATATAACTAACTTTTCACCGTGACGGAGCGACTATTATAATAATCACAAAACCAAGTCTTTATTACACATGAATCATAAACACCAACATCAAGTCTCTATTTCACATTAACAAAAACCTAGAATATTACAATGTCGTCTTTAAGATTCAACCAACCAAGTTTTAGATTCACAAAATCAAAATCAAAGCGGCAAAATTGAGACATACCTGTTTCAATAGAACTATTATCATCAAGTATTGTGATATCTACAATCCCCATAACAATCAGAGCTGCAAAACGTCAAAAACAACATTGTAATTAATAAGAAATCAGGAGGTTGATAAAAAAATTCATTTTTGATGAAAATCGAGACTTATATCATAAATTAATCAACGTTATTTATGAATACGCTCAATTTTGATAAAATTTTAAAATTACCTGAAAATAAATTGAAATTTTCTTCTGAATTTGATAAACTCACGTTGTTGTGTGTTGTTTCGGTGATATCGACGCCCAATTTTGTAGAATCGCAGCAGAGAGAAATTGATTGAAATTCAGAACGTTGATGGTGTTGTTCTTATGAAGAAGCAGAGAGAAAGTGTGGTGGAAATTGTGAAATTGGGTTTGGGGTTTACGTAAGATAGATGGTGATTGGGCCAATTAGGAATGACCCCTAATTGTTTGTCAGCCTAATGAACAACATGACTTGAGTCAGCCCAACGAAATAGTATCAGTCCAATGAGAAGTTTGGTGAGGCAGGCTGCCTCGCCATAATTAGATGCCTCACCGGATTCAGACTCTCTATATATATATAGAGAGAGAGAGAGAGAGAGAGAGAAAGGATCAAGAGAGTTCATCCCAAAAGAGTGGGTTCATGAGTCCTCATCCAAGCCTTTGAATCAAATGGATGAGGGGCTAGGATTAAAACAAAATGAAGGGCCAAGATTGTGAGACACACTCAATCCATCCTCTTTCAAACCCTAATACTTATACCCTTTCTTGACTCCATTTCTCTCATTTTCACATCCCCAACTCTCTCTCTACCTCCCTTATCTCTCATCATTTCTCTCAAATAAAAATCACAAACAAAAAAACACAAAAAATCCCACCTCTCCCTCACTCACCCACCTCCACCGGGCCCCACAGCAACTTCCGGCCGCCACAACCGGACCCCCTGCCGCCCCCCTCCTCCTGTCAACCTCCTTCTCTTCTCCCTCACTCACCCACCACCACCGAAATACCTCCACCACCATATACAACCACCGAGACACCACCATCACCGAAACACTCCACCGCCGAAACAACTCCAGTCCCGCCGCCGCCACCTGTCCCGCCGCCTCCACCAACAACACCAAACCACCACCAACAACAACCCACGCCGGCTCCTTCTCCTCCTTTTCCAACCACCAAGAACAACCCCACCACACAACCACCACCATAGTTCAGATCTGGAAAAAAAAAAAAAGAAAAACCACTTTTTTTTAAAAAATTACATCTCGTTTTTTTTGCATATGGTGGTTTTTTTTGTTTATTAGTTAAAGTGTTCTTTTAACTATGGTGTTCTTTTATGTTCTTTTAACTATGGTGTTCTTTTAACCACCACCATAGTGTTCTTTTATGTTCTTTTAACTATGGTGTTCTTTTAACCACCCCCATAGTGTTCTTTTATGTTATTTTTACTTTCTAGATCTATTTTTTTTTAATTATATCTTGCTTTTTTTTATGTTATTTTACTTTTCCAAATCTGTTTTTTTTGTTAATTCTTTTTACATCTTTTTTAATTTTTCAAATTTCTTATGTTTTTTTATTTAATTTTAGATCTTGTTTTTTTTTACTCTAAAAGACTGAAGTAACACTTTTAAAAGACTGAAGTAACACTTTTAAAAGACTGAAGTAACACTTTTAAAGGACTGAAGTAACACTTTTAAAGGTCTGAAGTAACACTTTTAAGGACTGAAGTAACACTTTCAAGGCTCAAAGTTACACTTTCAAGGCTCAAAGTTACACTTTCAAGGCTCAAAGTTACACTTAAACTGAAGTTACACTAGTAAGGACTAAAGTTACTAAAACTTGTTTTGAAGTTACATGAATTCAAATTAAAATATTCAATTACATTTAGTATAAATCACTGGAATTAACCAAAAAATGACTAAAGTGACCTAAACATGTCTTAAAGTTACACAAATAAGTGTTGAAGTTACATAAATAATGGTTGAAGTTACGCTCGTAAAGACTGAAGTTACGCTTATAACACATCTTAGTTTGAAGTTAAACATATAATGGTTGAAGTTACACTCGTATTGACTAAAATTACACTCATAAAAGGCTAAAATCACATAAAGTTGTCTTAAAGTTACATAAATTCAAGTTAATATAATCGGAATCACAACTTAGTTTGAAGTTACACAAAGAATGGTTGAAGTTACACTCATAATGACTGAAGTTACACTCATAATAACTGAAGTTACACTCATAAATGGTTAAAATCTCATAAACTTGTCTTAAAGTTACATAAATTCAAATTAATATAATCGGAATTACAATTTAGCTTGAAGTTACACAAATAAGGGTTGAAGTTACACTCGTAATGACTGAAGTTACACTCATAAAAGGCTAAAATCACATAAAGTTGTCTTAAAGTTACATAAATTCAAATTTATATTATCGAAATCACAATTTAGTTTGAAGTTACATAAAGAATGGTTGAAGTTACACTCGTATTGACTGAAGTTACACTCATAAAAAGGCTAAAATCACATAAACTTGTCTTAAAGTTAAATAAAACCAAATTTGTATAGTCGAAATCAATTTTAATTTGAAGTTACAAAAATAATGGTTGAAGTTACTCTCGTAGTTACTGAAGTTACACTAATAAAAAGCTGAAGTTACAAAAACTTATTGTTATAATATGAAGGTAAGTGTAGGTGGAATTCATTAAACCCCACCCATTTTAATCTAATCTTGTCCCTCAATCTTGTTCTCATCTTGTCCATTCATTTTTGCTCTAATCTTATCCCTTCATCTTGTTTTAATCTTGTCCCTCCATCACCTTCATCCAAAGGCTTGGATGAGAACTCATGGACTCAAAAAAAATGGTGGACTCACAAGAACCTATCTCTCTCTATATATATATATATATATATATATATATATATATATATATATATATATATATATATATATATATATATATGGTTCAAATAAGTCCCCTTAGTATATTTGAGTCCTTGAGTCCTCATCCAAGCCCTTGGATTAGAAGGATGAAGGGATACGATTAAAACAAAATGGAAGGCTAGGATTGTGAGATACACACAATCCAATCCCTTCAAACCCTAATACAAATACCCTCCACTCACTACATTTCTCTCATTTTCACATATCCCACCCTCTCTCTACCTCCCTTCTCCCTCTAAAAAAACCCCAAAAAAAACCCTCTAATTCCCTCACTACCACTGAGCCTCCACCGCCGCCACTCCTCCTCCACCGTCACTCCTCCTCCACCGTTACTCCTCCTCCGCCACCCCTCTCTCAACCAACCACCTGCCGCTACTCCGACTGCCGCCGCCTTCTCCCCTCCTCTGCCGCCGCCCCACCTCCACTTACCAACCTCCCTCCTTTCTTACACCACCAATAAAACTACTTCCTCCGTTCCATAGAATAGTTTACGTATTCCATTTTAGGCCGTTCCACTTAGTTCTTTACGTTTCTTTTTATGGACATCAATAATTATATTAAATTACCATACTATCCTTGTTAATGGGCCCCTCATAAAAGACCCAACTCTTTTATAAGAGGGCAATTTGGTAAACTAACATATGTAAAAGTAGGTACCCCACTTGTTTACACTCATTCTTAATATTTGTGCAAAAAGCAAACGTAAACTATTCTATGGAACGGAGGAAGTATATCTTAACAACAAAAAAATATCAAAACCACCACCTCTTCCCCTGCCGTCCTCCGTCGTCATCCACTCCTCCAACCACCACCACCAACATCAAATTTTCTCAGTTTTTTCAGATCTGGAATATTTGGGTCTCCCTTTGAGTTTGAATCTCAATAAAAATGCTTATTGGTGTTGGTTGGTGGGCGGAAGTACGTGGGGATGGTGGTCGTAGGGTGGGGGTGCGTGGGGGTTGACGGCCTCCCCTGCCGCCGCCTCCTCTTCTCGTTTTTTTTTTTTTTCAAATTTGTACCCTTTCATATTCTGTCTCATTTTTTAGATCTGGAAAAATAAAACGACCATCAACATTTTAGATCTGAAAAAAGGGTAAAAAAACAATCACTACCTTTTTCTGATCTCGTTTTTTATTTTTCAAATTTCTTATGTTTTTTATTTTATTTTTAGATCTAAAAAAATAAGGTAAAAAAAAATCCACCACCATTTTCGATCTCTTTTTCCATTTTTCAGATTTTTATGTTTTTTATTTTTATTTTACTTCTCATTTTTTTATTTTTTATTTTTTTCTACATTTACTTTGTTTTCTTTCAGATTCACTTTTTTATTTTTAAAATCACGTTTTTAATTTTCAAAGTTTCTTATGTTTTTCTAGTTTTTAATTTAGGTCTCGTATTTTGTTTATTAGTTCTCGTTTTTTTTGGGTTTGGTGGATTTTTTTTTAGATCTCTTTATTTTTTTTCTTTTTTTTATTAGATCTTGTTTGTTCATTTTTTAGATCTAGGTTTTTTTGTTGTTGTTGGTCGATTATAGTTGTTGGTGACGGAGGAGAAGGGTAATGGTTGTTTTTATATCTAAAGTTACATCATTATAGACTAAAGATGCAAAATTATGAACTAAAGTTACAATAGTACACTACAAGAAAACAACATTCAGGCGACTAATATTGGCGACTAATTTCAGTCGCTAAAATGAATTTGGCGACTGAAATCAGTCGCCAAGACCCAGTCGCAGTCATTAGTCGCCAAAAGAAATTCGGGCGACTACTTTCGGTCGCCAAATTTGGCGACTGAAAAAAGCGTCGCCAAATTG
The DNA here is from genome assembly GCA_022085475.1 of Heliosperma pusillum. NCBI lineage: Eukaryota > Viridiplantae > Streptophyta > Magnoliopsida > Caryophyllales > Caryophyllaceae > Heliosperma > Heliosperma pusillum. Next base: position 8,368 of record JAIUZE010030536.1, on the reverse strand, counting down.
GCGACTGAAATCAGTCGCCCAAATTGGCGACTGATAGGTAATGTAGTCGCCAAATTGGCGACTGAAATCAGTCGCCATTTTCGCGACCACCAAAGTCTTCAGTCGCCAATCAGTCGCCAAAAGGCCTTTTAATTTGTGAAAATACAGGGGGTTTGGCGACTGAAAGTAGTCGCCAAAGGAACATTTCAGTCGCCAAAACACCTGTGATATTGCAAGAAAAATTCTGTTTTCATCCTGCCATATCGTTACCATACCATACCTGCAAGTATAAGAAAAACCAACTATAATTTCACACATTTACAACAACACGATGAGAAACCAACATCCTCATATATATCAAGAAAATTGTCTCAAGTTTACAAATCTTCTTAAAGGTTAACAAACCAAGTTTAAACAAGCACAAGTCACAAGTTTCTAAACTAATATCAAAAGCCAAGGGTCATATTGGTTTCGGCTTGCATACCACCACCTCCATTGCCTTCATCATAATCTCGCCGAAAGGGAGGCGGACCTTGGTTGCAGTTGTCGAACCTGCTTTCCCAAGCCTTAAATTTTTCTTTCATTATCGTTAATTCCTCATCCCTTTCCGCGTTTTTTCTTCTTTCTTCGTTAAGTGCGGCTTGGAGTTTTCCCACGACTCCCGGCTCGTAGGTTTGTTTTGAGCTTGAAGGCATTCTTCCCCTTGGAGTTGCGTTAAATACGTCCTTAGCCGACCCAATCCCGTAGACATTCCGCTTCTTGAAACCCTTAACCAAGTCAAACCAAATCTCGTTATCGGATTTCTCGGGATGCCTAAGTTTCTTGGCGGAAAATGCTTTCTACAAAATATAAACATTGTTATTAAAAATAGCTACAAAATTTGTTAAACATTCAAAAAAATGAACTTATTGTAAAAATCCAAAAATGGTTTGAAACTTACATATAATTCCTTATCTTTTGGCTTTATCCAATATCTTCTATTGTCTTGGAGTCGGGAATGGGTGGTCTTGGAGTCGGGAATGGGTGTCAAGGAAGAGCTCCGGAGCCGTGGGCGTGTCAGCTTTTTTCTTCTTACCCTTCTAAAATAAGAAATTAAAGACTTGTATAAGAAGATTTTAATAATAAAAAGAATTTAAGTTATAATTTTCAAATAGACGAAAAAGTGGAAATTACAACTTACACCCAAAACTAGGTCCAAGAAAGATCGAGATTCTGCGTGATGTGACGGCTCAGCCGCTCCATCTTTATTTCCTCCTTTTTTATTTTTGGATGCTTGGGCCGACCTAGCCTAAAACTCCGGAGTTTCACGATATTTAAGCATATCTTCATATGCACCACCTACAAGTTAAATAAGTATTATAAAATATGATAAAATGTGTTAAATTATAACTATATACAAATAACAAAAAATATTAAATACCTCTCATATGCTCCGACTCCTTCTTCCTCTTGACAACCTTATACATGTTGTCCCTTAACCGTCTAGTGCATGTCTCATTGTACCTTTGACGTACAATATACTCTAATCCGGCCGGCCAGTCAAATGTTTTCTACATTTAAAAGGTAAGTATTAGTAAAATAAATTATTAATTGAAAATTATAACAATATAACAAAATATAAACAAAAATAATATACCCTAAAATTATTGAATCATTCCTCTTTTTGTGTAGAGGTAGCCTTTGTCCAACAAGTAGGAGCAACCCCCGTCATCTTCATCTTTGTACTTTGAGTACAACCGCGTACAACCTTTTGAGACGAAAACCTGAAAAATAAATTATGGAATAGTATGCATTTATGTTAAATAATGTAATATAATTATGAAATAATAAATTAAAGACATTGGTCGTTGTCTTACCAAAAACCCGCGGGATCAAGTATCATCTTCCCTTCCGGGGTGAACTGGATCTCCGATGTCTGATCCGAGGACTCATCGTCATTGGTCGATTCCTCGACCACTACCGGACTCTGCTGATCAATAACCTTCATCTTCTCCTCGTCGACTGAAGAAGTACTACGGCGTCTATTTGAACCGCCGCCACGTTGTCTACCTCGACCTCCTGCCATCTACAATTAAACAAATATTCAAATTGTTAGAAACGGTTAGTATTAAGAACGAAAGACGGGATAAAAAGTAGGACTGGCAATAGTAGTTTAACGACCTAGTAAGAATCGAAAGGACGTTAGGATTCGTCATATAATCGGTAATGATCCGAAAGGAATGTACCATTAAAGACTTGCGTAATTTTGACTTTACTAAAACTCATAGCTAACATTTCTATTGAAATTAAATTACATGTGAATCCCACTCCCTAGACTATTTTATTTATTTAATTATTATTACTTAATCTTGCTTAAAATTGTAGTTTAAATTGTTATCACTTAGGTTTTATTTTTTAAATTATAATTTTAATCAACATATCTTCCAACTTAATCGTTCTAGCTAAAAATCAAAATTAGTTTTTTACAAAATGTCTCCCGTGAGAACTCACATGAAACATGGTTAGGGCACAAGAAAACTCAAAAAATAAAACCCCTATAAGATTGATACGGAAATATCGCTTGCTTTGCCAAGTAGGGACAACCATGGTGAGTCGAAAGTGTCTATATAGCCCATTTCACAACCTATCCGAGACATCCACCACCCAAGTCCGTCACAATACTTTCCCCCACTAACTCACCCATGTGAACTTTGTGGAGGAGTAGGTCATATTTCCCAAAAATGTGGGAACCATCTAATGCATGCATACGCACATGTTCCTAACCCTGAGTCCTCAAAATCAAACTTCCTAAAACCCTCATGTCTACTACCCACATGGATTTCGCCCACAACCCTACATATCCTCACCATATAGCCAAAACATGTCAACGATAGAGGCCAAATTAGCGCAAGTAATCCGAGCTCAAAATAATCTAGCCACTCAATTAATATCAATACTAACAAAATCAAAATTATCAATACTAACAAAATAATACTAATAACACTAATATTATTAACATACTAAAACTAATCAAACAACACTAACCAAAACCGCTATACTACCAACACTAACACAAATTATGAGAAATATCAAAACCTCATTACTAACAACACTAAACCAAATCAAAATTAACAATACCAACAAAATTAATACTAACAACACTAATAATATCAACAACACTACCACTAATCAAAAACCCCCAATTAATCTAAGGATTCAAATTAGAACAAACATTTAACATCTAAACCAATAATCATCACAAATGTTTATATAAACATATAAAATCAACTAAATACAAGTAGGAATCACAAATTAAACAAACTAAATTAATTGAAGGATTGAAATTAGAACAAATATACCTTCACCAATTAGAACAAACAAAGCAACACAAGAAGAAGGAGAGCACAAAGATCCGGTGGTGCTAGTGTCGGAGTGGTGGTTGAGGGAGTGGAGTAGTGGTGGTGGCGATTTTGTAGGAATTGGGTGTTTTCGGGTTTTTGAAGAAAATTGGGTAAAGTAAGTGTGAGGATGAGTTCGGATTTTTCTGGGATAATAGCCAATTTGGCGACTGAAATGGTAGTCGCCAAATTGGTGACTGAAATCAGTCGCCAAATGGCTTATTCAGTCGCCAATTTGGCGACTGATTTCAGTCGCCCGTCTTTTTTTTTTTAAATTTTGGGAATTGTTTCAGTCGCCAATTTGGCGACTAATTTCACTCGCCCGAGTTTATTTTCAGTCTCCAAATTGGCGACTACTGGTATCAGTCGCCGTATTACAGTCGTCTGAAATAAGAATTCTTGTAGTGGTATTGGCTGAAGTTACACTAGTATGAACTAAAGTTACAATAGTATGGGCTGAAGTTACACTAGTATGTACTAAAGTTGCACAATTATGTACTAAAGTTGCACAATTATGTACTAAAGTTGCACAATTATGGACTAAAGTTGCACAATTATGGACTAAAGTTACCTTATTAAGGACTGAAGTTACTTAATTAATGACTAAAGTTACATTAGTATGGACTGAAGTTACACTAGAAAAGACTAAAGTCACCTAAACATGAGTTACACTATAATTGACTAAAGTTACACAATTAATAAATGAAGTTTCACTAATAAAGGTTAAAGTTACGCTTACAAAAATGTTAAAATTAAATCATATTTTAACTTAAAGTTACACAATTAAGAATTAAAGTTACACTCATAAAAAAACTAAAATCACATAAATTTCTTTAAAAATTATATAAATTCAAATTTATATAGTCGAAATCACATTTTAATTTAAAGTTACAAAAATAATGGTTGAAGTTACACTCTTAATGACTAAAGTTACTCTCATAAAAAGGCAAAAATCACATAAATTTATCATAAACTTACATAAATTCAAATTTATATAGTCAAAATCACATTTTGGTTTAAAGTTACACTAGAAAAGGTTGAAATTACACTCGTAATGATTGAAGTTATACTCATAAAAAGTCTAAAATCACATAAACTTATTTAAAGTTACATAAATTCAAATTTATATAGTCAAAATCACATTTTAGCTTGAAGTTACAAAAATAATGGATGAAGTTACACTCGTAATGTAGGTGGAAGTCAATAAAACCCACTTATTTTGTTCTAATCTTGTCCCTTCATTTTATTCTAATCTTGTCCATCCATTTTTCTTTTAATCTTGGCCCTTCATCTTGTTCTAATCTTGTCCCTCCATCATCTTCATCCAATGGCCAAGATGAGGACTCATTGACTCAATTTTAAAGGTGGACTCATTAGAAATAGGATCAGGTAAGTCCACTTGTTTTTGGTGAGTCCATAAGTCCTTATCCTACCCATTGAATCTTACAAAATGGATGGCTGAGATTAAAAGCTAAAAAGCACACAATTCACACTCCCTATACAGTAATTAATTCTTCTCTCTCATACCCTCAATTCCCTATACAGTAATTAATTCCCACTCACCTTATTTTTGTCAATTGTCATTTTTCTTCTGACCCCTCCATTTTCTTATTCTTGCTTTTTTTTTCAGATCTATTATTTCTTCTCCTCAATAATTCATTGTCAAAATTAAATTTTATTCTTGCCATATATCAGTCCTCACATCACTTTCCTTGATAGCAAATTAGATTTTTCATTCCAATCAATCATTGATAGATTTATTTAAATAGATTGATTATGAGAGTTCTTGTGAATGTGTATAGTTTTTATTAAGTGAAGCTTCATCGTATATTGCTGCTTGAATTGATATCAGTTCTTGTTCTCTATATCACCGTAAGTTCATATACTTTGTACGCCTATTTTTATATGATTTTGATTTTCAAATTTCAATTTTGTACACAGTGGAGATGGTGATTTGAACTCGCCACTGCAACTAGAGCTGGCAAGTCTGACCCGACCCGAGTGACCCGACCCGAAACCCGAGCAAAACCGACCCGACTCGACCCGACCCGAAAAATGCTGCAACCCGAAACCGACCCGACCCGACCCGATGACGACCCGTAACCCGTTGACGACCCGAAAATCAGTGACCCGAACCCGACCCGACATTGACCCGACCCGATATTGACCCGATTAAATTGACGCTCTGACAATTATTAACCTTAATAATGATCAAAATGAAAGTGATTTATTGTTTAAATTGATATGTTTGACTTAATAATGAATTAATTACACCAAATAATAATTTAAAACTAGATTTAATGGAAAAATATTGAAATATTGCGAAAAAATAACCGGACCCGATTACGACCCGACCCAAACCCGACCCGACCCGATGTATCATTTGACCCGAAAATGACCCGATCCGATAACGACCCGAACCCGACCCGACCCGACCCGAAAGGGTTGTCTGACCCGATACGACCCGAACCCGATACGGCCCGAACCCGACATGACCCGACCCGAACCCGACCCGACTGACCCGATTGCCACCCCTAACTGCAACATGATAATAGTCGTGATAGAAGGTGAGTTTTTGGATAAATTGAAGCGGGAATGAGACCTTGAATCCGGGCAGCCATGGTGGAAGCGCGCTGAATGTTAATGATGGTGGAACGACCTTCAAAAAGTTAGGAGTTGGTTTGTGCAGGTTGATTTCAGGAAAATTGGATATGGTGTAACTTTAACTTTTGAAGAGCTTAACTTTATGTGGGTATGGTGTAACTTTAAGTGTATAACGTGTAATTTCTGTTTTAAAATGCGTAACTTCAGTTTTAAAGAGTGTAACTTCAAAATATATGTTGTGTAATTTCAATTTTAAAAGGTGTATTTTTAAATATAGAGTGTGTAACTTCAGCTCACAACTAGTGTAACTTCATTTTACAGTTACTGTAACTTTAATACACAATCAGTGTAATTTCATTTTGACAATTTAACTTCAATTCACAATCAGTGTAACTTCAATACACAATTAGTGTAACTTTAATCTACAATCAGTGTAACTTTAACTTGCTATGAGATAATTTCAACTAGATGGATGCAACTTCAAGTGTATGAGTATATTAATTAAATTATTTCTCTTAAATATAGTGTATTTCAAGTAAATTGAGTATAACTTTAAAAGGATATTGTGTAATTTCAAATATATATGATCCACTTCAACTATACGACTAAATTAATTGTGTAATTTGAAGTATATGGGTAAATTTAAAAAATTAATTTCAAGTAAATTGATTGTAACTTTAAGTACATATGGTGTAACTTCAATTGATACTGCAAATTCAAGTACATGACTAAATTCAATAATTAACTTCAAGTAGATATGGTATAAATTCACAATGACTGTAACTCTAATTAACAATTTGTGTAACTTTAATAAACAATCTGTGTAACTTTAATAAACAATATGTGTAACTTCAATACACAATCAGTGTAAAATCAATCACAATTAGTGTAACTTCAATTTACAATCAAAGTAACTTTAATCTCCAATGAGGTAACTTCAACCAGATGATTAAATTAATTAATAAATTTCAAATAAATATGATGTAACTTCAAGTAAATTGAGTATAACTTCCAACGGATATTATGTAATTTTAATTATATATGGTCCGTCTAACTTTCACTCTATGACTAAATTAATTAATTAATCTCTAGATATGGTGTAACTTCAAGTGGACATCATGTAACTTCAATAGAGATATGGTGTAACTTTAAGTAAGTTCAAGTGATACTGTGTAACTTCAAGTATATGGGTAATTTAGAAAATTAATTTCAAGTAATATGGTTGTAACTTTAAGCATATATGGTGTAAGTTTAAGTAAATATAGTGTAATTTTAAGCAAAAATAGGGTATAGCTTCAAACAAAAATTTGTAATTTTGATAAATTAACAAAAATCGAAATTTAGAAAACTCAATGGTGTACGGAAATATTACCATTATGACGGGCTCGAAAAATTAATAAATTTAGAATCTTGTTTCGCCTAAATCGGAGTTCGAACGAAGATTTACGGAATCTTTTATGTACCCGATTTTACTTTACGCGGATTTGAAATTATCTTCTTAAATTAAATATTTTTACATTTGAAATATAAATCAAAACATGTTAATTTAATAAATCAGTTGATAAAAAAGAGGAACTAATTGATTAGGTTAATTGGGAATCAAAATTTATGAGAGAGAAAGCATTAATTATATGTTGGGTGTGTGTTTTTTTGCTTTTAATGTGACACCCTCAAATTAGCGGAAAGAAAAAAATAATTTAAATACATAATGAAGGTGTCTGAAATAAAAAGGTCATTACAAAACGGAAATAATATTCTACAAAGAAATATACAAGACGGGAGACATATCTCCCGTATAAATACGGAAATAAAAGAGTGTATAATAATATACAAACTATGAACCGAATATAGGTCCAAGGTAAATACTTCGCTCGCTAGCTCGTCCATGTACCCCAAATATGCAACACCACCTGTTCGACCGCATTAAATATAACCACGGAAGCCACAGTCAGTGGGGAGTAACTCCGAGTTCTCCCAGCCACGAAATGTCAAGTTTAATAAAACATGAATAACATAAAAGCAATGTATATGGACAATACAAAACTTTAACATATATGATATGCTTTTCATGTTATGAAACAGATAACTAACAATTAACCTAGCATGTGAAAGCTATCATGTGAAACCGATAATAAACTATAACTCGAGGTAGGGAAGCTGGTATGCTAGCTCAGAGGGTCCTCTCAGAAACATGGCCGTGATACACTCAAACCCTAATCAACACGTAATCATGTGAATCATTTAACAACCGGTAATCCAAACTCTATCAACCTTAGCCGGCTTGCATCTCACCTTCTAAGATTCATAGAATCATACAAACATGAAAGACTAATACTTCTACAAACAGGCATAAGTTCTTAGTACCGTCAATAGTCGACTTCTGTAACTCGAGGCTATACCACACGGTA
>JAIUZE010030535.1:0-16058 GCA_022085475.1 Heliosperma pusillum | reverse complement strand
TAACATGTGAATTATTATATCATACCAAAACCCGCTTGACTTAAAGGATATTAAATTAAACTACGATTTCGTCTTATAATTTCTAACATGTGAGAAATAATAATTTTTATGAAAAACCTTTTTAATTAAATATTTTGCTTATTAACATTTCCCACTTGTTAAATATTACAGAACACGATAAAATAACAATAACTCAAAAACCGTCACAAGTCCCCAAAGAGGGACCCACGGGCTGATTTTGGGCCGAGAATAAACCGGCCCATTTGGGCTGTTTTGGGTTGACATTTTTAAAACCGTTTCTTAAAATTTCCCGCATGCTTAACATATTTAAAACCCGTCAAAACAACAACAAATCAATCAAACATCGACACCAAACCAACGGACCAAATCCGGACCAATCCAGACCGGCCTGGACCGGGCCTGAACCGGCCTGAACCGGCCTGGTTTGGGGCTGGTTGGGGCTGGTTTTTCCAGCCATGGCACACGGTTCTACCACCCATCAAACACCAAATAAATTCCAACATGTTTTAATTATCAAACAACCATTTTAACAACCATCCATACAAAATCATGATTATGAACAAATCATAAAAATATGTCAAGAACACTAACATATTAAAAATACCATACAACATGAAAATCATAACCACTTATCATGTTACTAGTAAAAATCCATAAATCATAATAACATGAACAAAAACGAAAGATGAACCAGAAACAAAAGCAACAAAAGCTATGTAACATTAAATCGTCGAGTAACTCGGAATCGTTACCTTAGCTAGCAAGATCAATTAGCACCAAAATAAGAAGTATAAAATAAGAAACTCGTCTACTAATCTTCACCCAAAATATACGAGTCTCCAAACTCGTCTTCAAAATCTTCCCCTATAAGAAATGACAAGAAAAACATTATTAGAACTTAAACTTGATTTTCCATAATTAAATGTTGAAAACGATTTTGCCGGAATTGAAAATAAACCTTACTAGAAGATGGAGAGCGAGGAGGAGATTCTAGAAATATAAGTTAGGACGGATTTAATTAAGAAATGAAGGTTTTATGATGATTTTGCTCAAGAACGACGAAGAACGGATGAAGAACGACGAAGAACGAATGAAGAACGATGAAGAACGATTAATTAGATCTTAAGTTGATTTATTGTAAAATGAAAAGGTTGTTGGTGAGTAATGATGGGGTGAGTGCCGTGTAATATAGAGGAAAGAATGAGTCGGGTTTTGAAATTGTTGTTACGGAATTGACTCGGGTTTTATTATTATAATAAGATAATTAATTAGATATTAAGTTAATTAAATTAAATATCTAGATATTATGTTATATTAATGAAAAGAAATGAAAATATCAAGGCCTAAGAGAGGGGAGAGGAGCCGTGACACATGAGAGGAATCGGATCTGTTTTGTAAACGGTTTGCGTAATTTTCGTTAACTGATCGATAAAGTTAATAAATATCTAGATATTATTATTAGTTTAATCAAAACAATTAAAATATCTCAAGTGAGTGGAAAACGATGACATGGGCGTGTGACTCATGCCAAAGTCGAGTTTCGGGTTTTGTTTCGGGATTTAAGTCGACTCGGGAATAGTTAAATGACGTTCGGGATTAAACCGTAAAACCTTCTCTTTAATTCCGAATAAATTCAAAATAATTATATTAAATTATCATAAATTCAAATAAATCTTAATAAAAATAAATTAAATTTATTATTTTTCAAATATAATTTCGGTCTTTAAAATTACGAGGTGAGTCGGGAAAAGTCAACGAAAGTCAAAGTCGACTTACAAGTCAAGAAAAGTCAATGATGACTTAAAAGTCAAGAAAAGTTAATGACGACTTAAAAGTCAAGAAAAGTCAATGACGACTTAAAAAGTCAAGAAAAGTCAAAGACGACTTAAAAGTCAAGAAAAGTCAAAGATGACTAAAAACGGGATTTTCATGAAATCTCTCAGAAATTCCAAATACGAACTCGGAAATTCAAAATACGACTCGAAACAATAAATTCTATTTTAAAAACTTAACCTTGCTGAAAAGTATCCTTAAGAAATTTTACTAGAAAAATTGGGTACTTTTCGGGTTGTTACACATTTCATAGCCTGTCAGAAGACAGAAGATGCTGCTAGTGTTGCAGAGTTGTACCTGGGGGAGATAGTGAAGTAACATGGGGTGCCTAAGACTATAGAGTCTGAAAGGGACACTAAGTTCATGAGCTATATCTGGAAACAGTTTGGAGGCTTTTGAATACAAGACTGTTATTCAGTACTTCTCATCATCCACAGACAGATGGTCAAACTAAGGTGACCAACAAATTGGCTCAGGCAAAGTTTGCATTCAACAGAGCACCATCCTCATGAAAGTGCATAGACCCTAATTAGACTCCTCTAATTAGTTATTAATTAACTTGTTAATTTAGTATTTAATGATCCATGTAACATGCATGAAAATATAAAGGTATAAATAAACAAAAAATGAAATTTCCTTACATTGAGAAATTTCGGTTTAAATGGGCACAATAAGAAACTCCCTTTCTTAGTGTTCTTGAGCTAAAAAGAATAGGATGAACCTCCTTGTAAGAAGTTTCAATATAGAAAGTCTCCTTCCAACATGCACCCAAGATATAACCCAAACTATAAATATAAATTTAGACTAGAATTTATAGTGATAAGTAGTAACTACTACTATAGTACTAGAAGAATATTTGTTGATTTGAGAGTTTTAGAGAGAAGTTGGAGAAAATAGCAAAAACAAGTTAAAAATAAGCAAAGAAAATGAACAACTAAAGTGTCCTTATATAGACACTTTGGCCGGTCATGTAGCTAAAAAATGAGCCAATATTTTGCTTATTTTTAATCATATGCAAAGTGGTAGAGTGTAGGACATAAAATGATCATGTTCATGTCATAACATGTCATAATCAATATGTTGTAGTGTGATACAAGAAATGAACAATCATCATTTTGTATCACTACTAGAATCCGGTATCCACTTAGATAATGTGTTGCATTTTGATTTTTGATATTTGTCCCACAAATATTTATAATCATATGCTTAATTATCTAGTATAATTAAGTGTTAATTTGATCATATAACAATTTTATGATTCAAATTGATAAATAATATGTACTTAACTTTTAAGTAATATTTTACCATTATATCTATATATAATAGGTCCCACAAAGTCTAGTTAATTTATTTTACAACTCATTGTAAATATAATTAACTAATTACCTCTACCTCAAAATAAATGCACAACCTCAACTAATTTAGTGAATTAACGACTGATTACTAAATTAAATCTTCTTTAATCGTATGAAAACAAGACGTAAAATTTATTCAGTCAGTTATCGTATAATTGACTAACAAACTTAACCTGAATGAGTTCCTAACTCAACTTCCGATAAATAACTCTCGTAACCAAACATATATCAAATATATATGTACGAGACTAATTGAACTGTATCGTATACAAATAATTAGTTTACTTTTTGGGTTTCATCCTTTAGGTGTGACCGAAAAAGGTCTGTTGATCACCGCCGTAATACGACAATAACGTCTAACCCTAGTCAGTTGATCATTATTGATTTACGTTAATCAACTGACGTGGAGGACACTTACTCCAAAAATCTCCTACTTGTCCTATACAAGTTGTGCATGTAGCCACACTATTGCGGAGAACTCCTTCTCCAACAATATCTCCCACTTGTCTCGACAAGTTGTGTGCTACCGATTGTCTTGTCTCTTTGTGTCACATCCTCCCACTCACTGCACGGTGTCTTTCGGGGCGCACTTGCGATTGAAAAATATAAATAGAGTGGTTTTCCGAGGCACCTCCTCGGTTTCTCCTCCTCTCTCTTTCTTCTCTAACCCTTCTTCTTCTTTCTAGGCCTTCATCGAGGGCCTCTTGTGTGTAAGGAGTGGGGTAGCCCGGGTTTTGTTGGATGGACATGCCGAAAAGGGAGCTAGCCAAACCATAAACATCTTCATGTGCCACCGCATCTTCATATGAAACTTTAAGATAAGTATGGTGGCGCTCATTTTGAGCTTGACAATGGCTTGTGGCTTGCTCCCTCCAAGCATTTTGTGTCGCCCATATGTCATTTTGCTCTTGCCACCTTTGGTCCTGTTGCTCCCTCCAAAGGCGGTCTTCCTCTTGCCGTGCCACCATCCCCCTCCACTCTTCTTGTTGAGCCCTCTCGGCCTCCTCTCTCAACCTCTCCCTTGCCTCCACCACATTATACCAATCATATAAGGACTCTAGCCTACCTCCTTGGGTTTGTTGCCAATTGTAAGAATCGTCCACCCTTCCACTTATGTGCTTTAGGACATCGTTGGTGCTAGCAAAGTATGATGCCATTTGTTGTTGCCATGGCTCCATTGGGATGCTAGAACGAGTCTCCGCGTTATACATAGGGGTGTCGGTGTCTTGGTGGCTATGGTAAGATGATTGGGAATAGTATGGTGGTGGTGGTTGATATTGTTGTTGTTGTTGAAAAGGTGGGTTATGGAAAGGTCCTTGCTCAATTGCAAGGATCTCCCTCTCCTCGTTAACTCGCTCAGTTCCCTCACCTTGCTCTCTCCTTAGCCTCCTTCTTTGCCGCAAGGGCACTTCCTCTACCTCCGCCTCCTCACTACTCTCCCCCAAACTCTCTTCCCTAGGACAAAAAAAATCCTCCGATTTTGGCCCCCTAGGTAAAGGGTTGTTTGAAGGTCGAGGCATCTTCATATAGCTAAGGCCATCACTCCCCAACCAAAATCCTCTCAAAGGTTCCTCTTTGCTAATTTTGAACATGTGTACCTTCTCTAGCCCAAAGTGGTTGTACCTTGTCAAATCCTTACAAGAGTTTACCTCTTGCTCCTCATCAATCCCCTCCTCATAGTGTTGCACCAAAAAGGTAATCCCCGCCCAAGGTGGATAATTGCTTTAGTAGATTTTTGGCGGTGTTTGATACAAGCTCTCATAAACAAGTCTGCCCAATCCGGTACCCCTACCCCTTCGGAAGCATAGACAATAAACACAACCGGATGGTCTCCGGTACTTTAGCGGGCTCTCCCGCGCGCGGAGTTATAAATGGTGGTAAGGAACCGGGTGATGAGTCGAAGTACGGGGTGGGTGATTGTGGAGAGTTTGGCATCCTTAGATGCGGTGTTACAACCCGTAATATTGGTCCACATGATGTGCATTTTCCCTTTGGGGCATTTAATTTCTTCGGGGGTTTTTGTGATTTTTAGGATTTGGAGAATTTCGGAGATTGGGGCATTGTGCCAAGTTTGGTTGAGACGGAAGCGGTAGGCTCTTTCATTACCCTCAGGAACGTCCAACTCAGACAAGGTTGTTAGAAACTCGTACGCGAAACTCTTATAGGTGTGATCCCAAGAGTCTGGTTCGAGATAAGCTTCTAGCCCTACTTTAGCTAGCATATCCCTTGTTAAGTCGAACATGCCCAAGGCATGGAGGGTGCTTGGGGAAAAGAATTTTGTGGTTATGAGGGGTTGTTGTCGGGGTGCGGTAAGTTTGTCCCAGATTTTTTTATATTGAGCACTCAACCTCTCATAACCCATGAACACCGCTTCAACATCGGTGTCGGGCTCACTCACCGCGGCCCTCTTATTATTGCCCTTCCCAAACAACTTAGAGATTTTAGGAGCCATTTTCTGCAAAAATTTCAACAATACAATACAACACAACAACAAGCAATCACTCAAAGAAGTTTTTCACTCAAACAAGCAATTCAACAAACACTTGGTGTGCAACAATCTCAACACCTCAAAAGCTTAGTGTTTGTTGAATTCTTATGCCTTACTCAGGAATTTTTTACCAATCCTAGCTAGACAATCAACAAGGGCAAGGGAAAAACTCAAACTAAGACTAATTCAAGCCTAATTTTCGAGCAAAAACCAAAGAATAATGGAAAAAGTTAAGTACGATGTTATACCTTCCCGATTCCACAAAACTTAAGCTCCTTGATGACTAGAATAAGCAAGGAATCCGTCAAAATCCTTTAAAAACCCACTAAAGTTCCTTAAATTCGAATTTGAGGAAGAGTTTTCTAGGTTTTCAAAGAGGAATTTTTCTGAGATTTTGAGTGATTTGGGTTGTTTTGGAGGTGTTTGAAGGTAAAATGAAGGTTAGGATGAAGAATTTGATTGATTTTGATGAAGGTTTGTGAAGATTTGGGGGAGAAAGGTGAAGTTTTGAAGGATTGGGGTTGTTTTTGGGATTTTTTCGTGAAAAATAAGGTATGACTGTTTGGATTGATTTGTGATGAACTCGTGCTAAGAAGACCTGAAATCTGCATTCGACGCTGGCAACGTCCTTCCCTGCCGGTTTCTTCACGCTTTGCACTTAGCCAAATTTTGGCTAAGTCTTCCAAACATCACTACACTTAGATTTTCACTCCAATACCCCATAATAACCTTCAATATCAAAATTTCATCGGGTCCCGCACTTTTTACCCGTGGCACGCATCCCGAGGCGGCCGAAAACTTGCAAAAACTTCACAAAACCGTTAGTAACTTCAAAAGATTTGATTGATGCAATTTCTAACTACTTAAAAACAACTCAAATGCTAAAACTTTACAATGAAACTTAAATGAAATATTCACAAGGATAGAGTATGTACACGGTTTGCCGTTTATTTAGAGTCGATGGCTCGACTTAGTGGCTCCAAGCTTTTCAACCTTCATACTCAGGGTCTTCAAGTAAGACCTCTCATTCCCCCTCCCGGACACATCCTTTGAAATAATGCTTGAGGCGGTGGCCATTCACCTTGAGTAGCTTCCCGTGCCCGGGCCTTTCCACCTCAATTGCTCCATGAGTAAACACCTTCTTGACGGTGTAAGGTCAAAACCATCTTGACCTCAACTTACCCGGGAAGATTTTAAACCGATTTTGGAACACAAGAACTTGATCGCCTTCTTTGAAAACCCGACGGTTTATCATCCCGTCGTGCCATTTCCTTGTTTTCTCCTTGTAGATTGAGGAGTTCTCATACGCATCATGGCGAATTTCCTCAAGTTCTTGCAATTGTAGCTTCTGATGAACGGTTTTATGTCGCGCTAAAACTGTTATCAGATAATAATTATAACTCCAACTAAACTAACTACAAATAGCTAGTGGCAAGTCAGGGATCGAATTCACGGGGAGGTAGTCTAATTCAATTTGATCTAAGGTCGCAATTCTAAATCTACTAAGGTCGTCGATTTTGAGGATTGAGTTAGAAGTGAATAAGAGAAACAAGATAAAGGCAAGAAAGCTAACTAAAAGTATATGTAAATAAGCGAAGGAGATCAATATAAGAGAGTCTAGGGCCGGACGGGACAGTTCTCAACTATAAGGAATAGGGGTCGTCAAGGTCATAGAAATAGTCTCGGGTAGGAAAATAGGGTACTTGGTCGGCCTGCCTATTTAAATACCTTTTATGGTTTAGTCGTCTTTACCAAGATTACTGGATCGGTCTCAAAAGGTTGTCACGCTAACGTCAACTAGATGTGGCCACAAATAATTTAACGTAATGAAATAAACCAGAGAAATCAATATAACGATTTAATTGACTAAACTAATTCCCTTAAGTATCGATTACGTCCCTAGCCCTAGAATGAGTTTAGCTACGCATGGCTCTAACTAGATCTAAAAATACGAGGGGAAGGGATTCAGAATTCATAATGCAATAATAAAAATTAAGCAGGAGGGAAATAACCAGACTTACGAAATAAAACTTAAAAATCAATTTGATAGAGAGTCCTGGTCGATCGGCAGAGAGAGGATCCGATCGACAATTGCTGAATTACAACTGAAAATAGCTTCAATGCCTTCTAAAACCAGAATCAAACTAATAGCTACGAGTTTTTGAGAAGTTTAAAGGAAATAAATGAACAATTGCTTCCAATCCGTGACAAGGGATTGTTTGCAATACAATGTGATGCCTCCAGGGTTTGCCTTCGTCCTCCTTTTAACCTTGAATTAGGGTTTCGCCTCTCAGAAATGAATCTTGGGATTGTACATTAGTTGGGCCTGAGTTGAGCTCGTCTTTGGATAATAAGACGTATTCACCGATCGGTATAGCTTTCGGTCGATCGGGTAGTCGAGATGAGCTCTGTTTTCGATCGACATAAGTTTTGGTCGATCGGCATCAGGCCCATTAAGCTCAATATGTCTTGGTCGATCGATGGCTTGTGTTTGATCATGTAGGGATTCTGACTTCATGCCTTAGAAATTCTGTTGTCGTCTGTGTGCGATGCGAAGTTCGGTCCTCATCCTAAATCCTCCAAAGTAAGCATAATTGGCTTTGTTCCTGCATAAAGGACAGCAAGAACACCAAGATTAGCAAACGAGGGAAAACTATGATAGAATAGCTCAAAGGAGCTCAAATACGAACATATAATGGAGGCAAATACAGGCTAAGCATGCATATAAAATGCATGCATCAAATTCCCCCAAACCGAACTCTTGCTTGTCCTCAAGCAAGATCAATCATGATAAGCAAAGTAGGAGGACAATAGATGAAATTTACAACTCAGAGCACTTAGACGTAGATAACCGATCATGAAGCCAAAACATGTGCAAGAAGAACGGAGAAGTGAGAGTCGACTATCAAACCAAGACTTACACAACCAGGACCATTCAAACTAACCCTTGCTAGTCGTGAATACACGAGACTTAATCGTCGAGCTCAATAAACTACTTAAACAGTTACCTCTCATGCATGAATCAATGTGTGAAAGATTTTTCAAGTACTATAGGGTCTCAAGTATATGCTGGGCACAAGGCGTAACGGGGCTAAGCTGAAGGTGAAAGGTGGGTGCGTACTAACGCGTAATGGGAATGTGAGGCTCAATAGTGACTAGTGGCTGCGTGACCACGTGGACAATTTCTTCAAATGTTACCCATTCACAGCATTCATCAACATCATCCCAGCTTCTTGTTCAGCAGTTATAGGATTTAGCCATAATTTCTTCGCTTGTGATTAGTTAAGCTTCTTATGACTTCATTTATTCATTTGTTTAGCAGTGCCTTAGTAAAATTGACTCCTTAGTGTCTTTTCACACCAGATTCAGGCAAAACTTCCTCTTTTGATGAGCAGATCGATCGGCTAAAAATTATGCCGATCGGTTCTTGATTACAATTTCCAGACGGTATTATCACTTTTAACAAATTTAGATTTCATTCAGCATAGTTACAGTACCTCTTGTCCTTACACGCAACCAACAGTCAAGGTGGGTGAGTATATGGCATGTAGTTTGAGTATCCGGGTTGTAACCAAGGTTATTATAAAGCAATGCGGGCTCAAGAACAAGGACCTAAGTCTAAAGGGACATAAGGGGCTGTTTTGGCCATGTGGAGTTCAATTTTTTTTTTTTTTTGTGGGTACCCGGTCCCGCAGGACTTAAGTGCATCACTTCGGACAATTCTTGGAACAATCTTTCACAAACCGATTCAGACTAAGAGATGCATGCTAAGATTCACGTGACATGAGATGCTTTTCGAGATAAAAGTAGATTCACATCAAGCTAGGTTATGTAGAATGGCAAGTTATAGCATGGTAATCAGTCTAATCTCGTACCGTCTTAGGGCACAAGTTGTCAAACAATCGTGGTTAAATCATAGAATAAGCACATTATCTTTTTTTTTTTGTGGGTACCCAGTCCCGCAGGACTTAAGTGCATCACTTCGGACAATTCTTGGAACAATCTTTCACAAAACGATTCAGACTTAGAGATGCATGCTAAGATTCACGTGACATGAGATGCGTTTCGAGATAAAAGTAGATTCACATCAAGTTAGGTTATGTAGAATAGCAAGTTATAGCATGGTAATCAGTCTAATCTCGTACCGTCTTAGGGCACAAGTTGTCAAACAATCGTGGTTAAATCATAGAATAAGCACATTATCGTCATTGTTGTATTGCATAATTTCATCTATCACCCACAACTAGCAAGAATAAAACGTGTTCACAACAGTCACCTCCCCCAAACCAAATGAAGCAGTGTCCTCAATGGTTCCAAAACCCAACACAACAGCAGGAAATAGCATTAAACAGCAGCAAACCGATCGGCGAAACAAGAAACAGTGGGTTCACGACAGAAATAGCACATGGGGAAGGGGTATACAATATGAATGCATGCTGAAAATAGAAAAAGGGTCATAGTAGTACTCCCTGATTACTCCCAAAAACTGCTCCAAGCTGTTGATCCATCCTTGTTGTGGCTGTCATCCTCCTGCCGATCGGCAGCTTCAGATTGCTCAGCCCCCTGGCTCCCTTCTCCGTGAGTGTAGTGTGTTGTTGGGTTATAGAAGGCGGGGTGGACTGTCCCAGGTGGGAAATGACCTTGTCTGTCATGATAGGCGTAGATATTATGATCCTTGATCGAGCGGTCGAGGTGGACTTGGTGCATTTGATTGCACAGCCCCATCAACATGGAGTCTCTGGAGGTGGCATTCCAAGTCCTCGGTTCCTTGAAGGGGGGATATGTTGCAAAGGAAGGAGGGAAAGCGGCTGGATCGTAACCCTCAGGACGATATGGGGCAGTGGAGTATGGGTAATGATTGAACCTTGAATAATCCCCGATGGGATCGATAATATTGACCCCGACAGCAGGGGCTTCAGCAGCCTGCCCATCGGCATCTTCGGGTTCTTCCATGTCGACTTCATGCAGGAGATAATAGGTGTAGTTTGAAGGGCTCGGTCTGCGGAATCTCTTGATAGATCGAACCTTCATATCCATACCGGTCTCCGGAAGCTTGACCAAGTCAGTGGAACGTACCTTCCACATCCATGAATTATTGCCTAATGTACGGATGTAGTGAAGGCGGGAAAGACTTGCGAAATCCATAGTAAGTGGTTCGCCGTTAGGACAACCATCCACGATCTTCAACCTGTGCTCCCGAATGTTGCCATATAGGCTTTTGGCGATTCGAGTTACTACCCCCCTGACCATGATAGGTTTGACGGCACCCGAAACAACGGCTTCCAAATGTTTTGCTACGAAATGAGCCACATTAACATTGAAGTGTTCGCCCCCGTCAATGTTAAGGGCACTAAACAGCATATGCACCTCGACATTCTTCATATTTGTTGGCTCTGGACGTGCAAAATAAGTACTACCAACGAGGCGTCCCCATAAGCGGAGGACGGGGTGATGTATGAGATGACATCTGAATCTCCAACCAACACCGCCTTTGTCCAGGCCGGTCAAACCCGTCCACAGACTTTCAGTACCGTCTCGTGGGTCATTTGGTGTGATAACTCCCTCCGACCGGCAGCCTAGGCAGTTGCCCCAGTCGGTTGGATACAAGCAGTGGTTTTCATTAAAAAGACGGAAGTTTACAGCCGGTTCTTCTTCATCATAATAGAAGCTTGACAGGAACTCCAATGTGAGACACCGGTACGTCTGCTCACGCATTTTGTATAGGCCTTCACACCCCGACCTTTTCAACAGTTTCTTCATCCCCTTCTTGAGGCCAAGTGCCTCTAATGTTTCCAAACAAATGAACCGCGTTGCGATCATTTGTCTTCCCATAAGATCTGCAAATTTTTCTTTTTGTTCATCATCGGCGAAGATGATATGACCATAGCCATTGTTGTCCAGAACCGCGTCCAGATTCGACCTAAAAGCAGCACTCCTTCTCGTCATCGACATTATCTGAAACAAGACACGAACAAACAAAAATGTTGATTTAATTGCAGGTGTCGATCGGTAGATTTCAAGATCGATCGGCAATGGGTATGAATTCTTTTGTTTTGTGAGTTCGGTGTTGTGTTAATGTGATGGAGTAAATGTCAAGTGTAGACAATATATAGAGAAGTTAAGGAAGGGTGGGACGGTGCATGCATAAAGGAAAAACAAATGTGTGGATACAATAGCTTCTCCCTTCCCAAGAGTAACATGTGATCAAGAAGCTTTTATGATTAAAGCTTCCACACTCTGCCCAATGCACTAGACTCTTGTCTTTTTCCTTTTGCTGCAAGATTCCTTCAAAGGGCGGGCCAAATTTCTGGATTAAGCATGCACCTTGTTCGGCCTTGAAAACTACCGATCGGGAATTTCCAAGTTTTTTTTCTTGTCAACTTGTTTCCCTGTAAAATCAAATAAAACAATGCAAAATAAAAAAAATAGAAATTAGAGATCTAAACTAATAATGTCTAATCCGGACTGCCTTCCGGTAGCGGGATTTTATGAAGGTCCCACCCGACCTATGTTCGATCAAGCATATAGTGGAGAAGCGGGGTCATTATAAATGACCTCCACTACACCAATTTCTTTCGGATCGCCACGATATAATTTGATTCGTTGAGCATTTACTTTGAATAATTCTCCATTATCTCCCTTTAACTCAACATATCCGAACCTAGACACTTCGGTCACCTCGAATGGACCGGTCCACCGTGATTTCAGCTTTCCAGGAAACACCTTTAACCTGGAGTTAAATAGTAGGACTTTATCACCTGCTTCAAATTCACGCGGCAAGATCAACTTGTCATGCAGCTTCTTGGTTCGCTCCTTGTACAAACGAGCACTCTCATAAGCACCAAATCTGAACTCATCGAGCTCATTTAGCTGCTGTAGCCTCAATTCTCCACTCAACTGCGGATCTAAGTTTAAAGATTTAATCGCCCACCATGCCTTGTGTTCCAGCTCCACAGGTAGGTGGCAGGACTTGCCATATACTAGCCTATAGGGGCTGGCCCCGATCGGCGTCTTGTATGCTGTCCGGTAGGCCCATAGCGTATGATCCAATTTAGCACTCCAATCCTTTCTAGAAGTTGACACAACTTTTTCCAGGATAGTTTTGAGCTCCCGATTGGACACCTCAACCTGTCCACTAGTCTGTGGATGATAAGCGAGGCCTGTACGGTGGTTCACACCATATTTCAGCAACAAATCATCTAGCCTTCGCTCATGGAAATGCGATCCACCATCACTAATCACAGCTCTAGGAACACCGAATCGTGGAAAAATGATTGACTTGAAAAGCTTAATCACCGTTTTCGCATCGCATTTTGGAGAGGCAATGGCCTCAACCCACTTAGAAACATAGTCGACGGCTACAAGAATATACTCATTTCCATGTGATGAAGGAAATGGACCTTGGTAATCAATTCCCCATACGTCGAATATCTCAACCTCGAGGATCCCAGTTTGAGGCATCTCATGCCGCCTTGAAATATTACCCGTCCTCTGACAACGATCACCTGAAAGGACAAAATCGCGACAATCCTTGAAAAGTGTTGGCCAATAAAACCCGCACTAATTAACTCGAGCCATAGTACGTGATGGACCATGATGTCCGGCATATGGTGAGGCATGACACTCTCTCAAGATAGCTTGCACTTCCCATTGAGGAATACATCTCCGAAATAGACCATCTGCACATTCCCTAAATAAGTAGGGATCATCCCAAAAATAGCGTCGTACGTCCGACAAGAACTTTTTCTTCTGCTGATAGGTCATATCCGGAGGCAGCTGCTTACCCACCAAATAATTTGCATAGTCTGCATACCATGGCTCACCAGTAGTATCTCGAACAGCCATCAGAGAGTCATCAGGGAAGCTGTCGTCGATCGGCAGGCCATCTTGTCGATCAGGGACAGGCTGAATTCTGGACAAATGGTCAGCAACTACGTTTTCAGCTCCCTTCTTGTCTTTGATTTCCAAATCGAACTCTTGCAGCAGTAAAATCCAACGGATCAGCCTTGGCTTAGCTTCATTCTTTGCTAACAAGTACTTCAAGGCTGCATGGTCCGTGTAAGCTATCACCTTGGAACCAAGCAAATAGGTCCGAAACTTTTCCAAGGCATAAACAATGGCAAGGAGCTCCTTCTCCGTGGTGGCATAGTTTCTTTGGGCATTGTCTAGGGTCTTGCTTGCATAGTATATCGCGTGAAGTGCCTTATCCTTTCTTTGCCCAAGCACAGCTCCCAATGCAAAGTCGCTGGCGTCACACATTATCTCGAATGGCATGGACCAGTCCGGTGGTTGGATAATAGGAGCTGAGATCAACGCTTCACGGATCCTGTTAAAAGCATCAAGACAAGCATCAGTGAAATCAAAAATAGCATCTTTAAGGAGCAATTGGGTTAGTGGTTTAACAATCTTGGAAAAATCTTTAATAAAGCGTCTATAAAAACCAGCATGACCCAAAAAACTCCTAACTCCCTTCACATTCACGGGAGGTGGAAGTTGTTCTATGACCTGTACTTTAGCTTTATCTACTTCAATTCCCCGTTCAGAGACAACATGTCCCAAAACCACTCCCTCGTTAACCATGAAATGGCACTTCTCCCAGTTCAAGACAAGATTAACATCGACACATCGTTTCAAAACTTGCTCTAAATTAACCAGACAATCCTCAAAACTAGCACCATGCACACTAAAGTCATCCATAAACACTTCCATAGTCTTTTCAATATAATCTGAAAAAATACTCATCATACAACGTTGGAAGGTCGCAGGGGCATTACATAAACCGAACGGCATACGCCGATAGGCGAAGGTGCCAAAGGGGCAGGTGAAAGTGGTCTTTTCCTGGTCACTTGGGTGAATCGGGATTTGAAAAAATCCAGAATACCCGTCTAAGTAACAGAAATACTTGTGAGATGCAAGCCTCTCTAACATCTGGTCAATGAAGGGCAAAGGGAAATGGTCCTTGAGGGTGACAGTGTTCAGTCTACGGTAATCAATGCACATACGCCAACCCGTGATAATCCTAGTGGGGATCAATTCATTCTTATCATTTTTAACGACAGTAGTCCCGCCCTTTTTAGGGACAACATGGACAGGACTGACCCACTTAGAATCTGAAATCGGGTAGATAATCCCAGCATCAAGTAATTTTAAGACCTCCTTTTTGACAACTTCATGCATGTTAGGACTTAATCGACGCTGACTCTGAACACATGGTCTATGACCCTCCTCCAAATTAATACGATGCATACAAAAATCAGGGCTAATCCCCTTCAAATCATCCAAGCGATATCCAAGTGCAGTTCTGTTACGACGCAAAACAATTAATAATGATTTTAACTGTTCATCACTCAATTTAGCACTAACAATCATAGGATGCAATTCAGAATCATCTAAGTATGCATATTTCAAATGAGAGGGAAGGGGCTTAATCTCAGGTTTAACTGTTTCAGCTACGTAAGCTGAGAAATCAAGGCATAGAGCTTCTCCACTACTAGTAGCTGCAAAATCTCCATCGGCAGGGGTCTCCATAGATCGGCATAAGGTAAGGTCGATCGGCAGGCCTTCAGTGTCACATCTTGGTACTGCTTCTTCGTCCCCTCCATCAGCTGGGATCTCAAGGCTGATTCCTGCATCAAAGAAGCCTGTTTTTCCTGCACATGGCTCAACACCCATCAAAGCATCAAGGGTATCGACCTCTAAGGCTGTGGTCCAAGCTTCCACAATGGCCACATCCACAATATCAATAACAAAAACAGTTTCCTCGATCATTGGACTTCTCATAGACAAAGACATGTTAAAGGTTACGGTCTCCTCCCCAATTTCTAGGGTCAAACATCCCTTCCTAAGGTCAATAATGGCTCCTGCTGTGCGCAGGAATGGTCTACCTAGGATGATGGGGATGTGTGCATCCTCAGCTATGTCTAACACGATGAAGTCTACTGGTATGAAGTGTTTCCCTACCTTCACGGATACGTCCTCTAAGATTCCTAAGGGTCTCCTTATACTTCTATCAACCATCTGAAGGGTTATGTTTGTCATCTTGAGGTCTCCCATGTTCAGTTTTTGACAAATCGAGAAGGGAATAACACTAACACTAGCCCCCAGGTTGCATAGGGCTTTCTCGATAACTAGGGTCCCAATGGTGCATGGGATAGAAAAACTCCCAGGGTCTTGTTGTTTAGGGGGGCTGTTTTCTAAGACTGCACTACATTGTTCTGTAAAAGCAATAGTTTCATGGTCATCAAAGTTACGTTTTCGATTCAAAATGTCCTTCATGAATTTAGCATAAGATGGAACTTGTTGCATTAATTCAGTAAAAGGGACAGTTACCTGCAAGTTTTTCATGACTTCCATGAACTTGG
>JAIUZE010030533.1:0-18133 GCA_022085475.1 Heliosperma pusillum | reverse complement strand
GACAGTTTCAGGTTTGTGATGCAAAAACGGCCCGACGAATCTAACTACCTGATCGGAATATGGCCTATTATTATTAATAATAACCATTAATTTATTTGTTGATAAAACGTATGTACATACATACATACACAATAATATATAATATATATATATATATATATATATTATATATATATAATAGATGGTAAAAAAGCAATAATAAACCGTCCTTTTTAATTAATTTTAGCATATATATATATGCATCGTCAATATATATATATATCCGTCCCTTTTATTAGCGTACTTGATATTGGTTGAACGAAGTCGATCGACCCCATATATATATAAGTTATATATATATATATATATTATATAGAGTTAATAGATATATATATATATATATATATCATGCATCATTATTTAATTTGGGAAACATTGATGAATCTGTTATTATTGCAAATTGTAGTACGAGCGTCGTTAATTAATGATCCGGAAGTCATCATCATTTAACTATTATATATATATATATCATCATCAATATTATATTAATTATCATCAATATTATTGCAATAAGTAGTACATATATATATACGAGGTAATTAATAATGACACGTGCCCCCGACCCGGCCCAAAAGCGATCGACCCGAATTGAAGTACGTAGCTACTTGCTCTAGATAGTGGATTGCCCGATCCGTAACTGCTGGCCTGGCCACCCGATCGATCAGTTTCAGGTTAACTAGTGATGCATGATAATTATAATAACCAGGTCCTTAATTAAAAAGAAAATGACCCGATTCGAGGATCCCTATCTAGACTCGATATATATATATACCACATCCGCTTGACCCGGAAATTATCGACGACCCGCCCAATTATAATCATTCCCGAAACAGGCACGAATTGAAAGCCGAAAGGACCCTCATCAGCTCGCTTCGATAGTAATTGAACCAAAAACTAAAAATAATTAATAACTAACCCGATCGATAAAGTTAATAATTATTACAAACCCGCCGAATCTAACCCGATTGGAATTGATTCCCAGGCCAAACCCGATCCGAGCTAATAATTAAACGTAACTTACGCCTATAATATAAAATTTAGAGCAAAGTAAAATAAATTAAATTAAATTTAGAGCAAAGTTAAATAAATTAATTTAGAGCAAAGTTAATGAGTTTATTTCGTGCCTCAAATTTTAATACCGCGCGCGCGTATCTGAAAAATTAAAAAAAATATACATAATCTATAAAAACGGTGTTTTAGACTTTCACCGTTGTTATTACTTTCAACAACGGGTTATAATAAATAAACCGTTGTCTTAGTGTTATTACTTTCTACAACGGGTGTGCTTTAACCGTTGTTATTACTCTATAACAACGGTGGTTTGTAGGATAACCGTTGTCAATAGTTTCTCTTAATAAACCCTTTAGTTTCTCTTAATAAAAAATAATTTACAATCCTATAGAGTAAATTTTACACACGTACATTATCATCATCATCCTCCTCGTTTACAATCATCCTCGTTTACAACACAAATCTTTTTGTTTATTATCATCATCATCCTCCTCGTACT
The DNA here is from genome assembly GCA_022085475.1 of Heliosperma pusillum. NCBI lineage: Eukaryota > Viridiplantae > Streptophyta > Magnoliopsida > Caryophyllales > Caryophyllaceae > Heliosperma > Heliosperma pusillum. The sequence goes on along the minus strand of JAIUZE010030533.1, from coordinate 16,584 downwards.
CGTGATCATCATCCTGTTCTCTTTATCATCACCCTGTTCTCATTTTCTTTATCAGGTAATTTTTGTGTTTCGTCTTTAGGGTTTTAAGATTGAAGTTCATCTTTTTGTTTTCATTTTCTATTTATCGTTCTCTTTATCATCTAGTTTCATTCCTTTCTAAGTTTTTAGAGTTTTAGAATCTCTGCATGACTCTTTATTTGTTCAGTTACTATTTCATTCATTTCAAGGTCTTAGGGTTTTAGAATCGCTGTATGCATGACTCTGTTCCGTTACTATTTCATTTCTTTTGAAGGTCTTAGTGTCTTAGGATTATCATGGGTGAAAAACGGAAAAGAGTAGAAAACAATGATAAGGGGGATAAGCCTGGTGAGAGGGGTGCTTCGAAGTGCTCTGCAGCCCTTGCAGCTATAGCGGCAAAAACGCCGATGGAAATAAAATGGAGTGTGAAAGGTGTTCCTACTGGTCCAAATGCTAGCCATTTAGCCACTTGGATTGGAGTTACAACCAAACAGTTTGTGCCTATAGATTTAGATGATTTCAGGAATATAAATCCTTCATTGCAGAACTTACTCTTGAAACGTATAAAGGTATGATAATATCTTTAGCTAAACACCATTTTATTTTGCATAAGTTACTATTACATAAGGCAGGAAGCCGTATAAAGGTTCGTATAAAGGTATGATATTAGACAGCCGCTTATTAGTATATATGATGATGATGCAGGAAGCTTTCGATATTCCAGACTGCCATGATAAGTATCTATTACGTAAGGCAGCGGCAGTCTTAAGGCAGTGGAGGTGTGACCTTGCCAAATTACACTTGTATGTGGACAAGGAGACGGGGCAGATGCATAAGAGCCCACCGACAAAGTACCCCCACATCACTCAGCAACAATGGGATAATTATAAGGCGAAACGAGCTACTGAAAAGTTTCAGGTTAAGTATCCATGTCATATGTTTACATTTTTGTAAAACTCTACTTAAGGTTACATTTTTCTAAAAGTTTCAGGTTACATTTTTCTAAAACTCTACTTGTATCTATAATTTTCTAATTGTCTCATCTACTTGCGATTTTATATGATTTGAAGAGCGTTAGCGCCAGAAATCGTGCTAACATCTCACAGAAGCGGGGGGTATATTATGGTTCTCGAGGCGGTTACAGATTGATAGAAGAAAATCTCGTAAGTAGCATCTATATATTAGATTTTTTTAATCATACTTGGACTTGATATACATGTATACATATATTATTTTTGAGTTAACGTGTAGGTGTCAAAAGGTGTGACCGACTTGAATCGGCACGTAACTTATAAAGAAGGGCACACGCCTAAAGGATCCCGAACATGTAACGAATATGATCAGGAAGTCTTGGCCAACATAGTAAGTATTATTTTTATTAAGACGGGTTTTTAATAACTTTATTGTTCAATTCTTGTATGTCTAACTATCTATTTATTTTAGTAACAAAAATTAAATTAAGTTTATTTAATATATTATAGGAGAATGTTCTGAAGGAGGTTGCGGAAGGGAAATTCACTCCGAGTGGTCGTGACGACGTTCTTGCTAGAGCGATCGGCCGTCCCGAGCATCCAGGTCGATTGAGGGGCGTCCCATTACATGTCGGAGTCACGAAATATTATGGGACAACTAGCTCGAACAAGAAGAAGAAAAATAAGGGGAAGGCTGACATGGTACGTATACCATTTGTTATTGTCATTTAAAATTCACATGTTATTGTTTTAACAAATTGCTGATTCTACATTTTGGGCGTGCAGGTTCAGTTATTGGCCTCCGTGATACTGAAGATGAATTCTGGAGGCAAGCCTTCCGAAGAAGAATTGAAGATGATGGAGGATGTCATTAAAAAGGGTGAGGTAGTGCAACAGATTTGTCAAGAGGCAGACACTACTGCTACCTTGCCAATACATGAGGAGACGGCTGAGAAGATGGGTGAGGTACCTACTGCTGTCGAGGTTTTAATACCTCAAGCCGATAAGGTAAATATGATTTTTTTTTTCTGCATTTGTTCTTTCTAGCAGCCATGCCTTTGATTGGTTTATTTTATTAGGTAAATGAGTCGGAAAAGGGGACGCAACTTGAGGAGACGGGTGAGGTACCTAATGCTGCTGAGGTTTTGATACCTCAAGCCGATAAGGTAAATACGACTTAACCATTTTGAACCTCTGCATTTGTTCTTTCCAGCAGCCATTGCATGCCTTTGATTGGTTAATTAATTTTATAAGGTAAATAACTCTGAAAAGGGGACGCAACTTGAGGAGCCGGCTGAGAAGACGGGTGACAATAAGGAGGTATGTAGAATATAAGAAGTTAGTATATGCTGTCAGTGCTAAATCTGGTCTGGACATGTTCAAGTATAATAGCCTACCCACCAACAATAAATACTTGTAACTAACTTTACATTATATACTCAATATAGATCATTTATGATATCTATTATATTTTGGTATTTAGTAAATAATGTGTATTCTTCAGGCCACAAAAAGGCGGGTAGTTGTTCGTCTCGCCGACCCTTCATTCAAAGAGAATGTGATTGTTGCTCGGGGTTTCGTATACCCAAAGCCCAAGGACTCAGCGGAAACCATCTTGGTTCATGGCGTACGACTCTTGCCGAAGCATGCAAAAGTGGGGATAGTGGGAGTCGTGAAGGGCTATGGAACCCGTAAACTGCCCGTCCCAGTCCGCGACGACATAGTAATACTGGCAGATGCGGTTAAATGTTTTGTCCAATGGCCTCAAAGCCACATTTTCTTGGCTCGTGATTGTAAAATTCAACAGAATGTAGACGGGGTTAGAAAAATACATCTAATTTAACCCGCCTTTTGTCTTTGTTCATCACCTTCATAAATAGTGAAATTTATACTATGTTTTATTTTTGTTTTGTAGGTAACAAAAAACATGGATAAGTCTAACTCGATAGACAATAATCTTTCTACTACCTCGTCAATACAACAACTTGATGAGGTATTTAATCAACTCTCTTTATATTTTAAGTTCTACTATCGCCTCATCATTGAAAGAGCAACTTAATTTAGTTAGCCACATGTAGGTTGTGAAAGGTAGCACACCGCATCATTTCCCCAAGCTGAAAGAGGTCAGGAGTCTATCCAGTACTAAATTTCATGGGAACGTTTACATGGAAAAAGTACGAACGGTGGCAATGCTGGAGCTTTATAAGGAGGCTGAGAGACGCATAGCAAGCGAGCAATTAATAGTTATTCCGCTCGAGAATGATATTGTAGGGGTAGAACGCCAAGCAATGCTGGATTGGGAAACGCTAGCCGTTTGGGCTGGCCTTGACGAGATTGAGGTCCAACACCTATATGTTTGGATGAAGTAAGTTTCTTAATAAATTAAATCATGCAGTATTCTAATATTCTGACTAAGTAAGATATAGTGTTTATAATATCGGAATGAAAACCGGCATGTAGGTACTTGAACTCGGTTGTGATCCCCGCCGAGACCAATATTAATCCACTTCCTCAATACGGATTCATGTGCCCAAATGTTTTATCTATGCATATCGAGATGTTTTCGTATGAAGAACGTGTAAATTATATTGCTGGGGAATTGGCGAAAAACAATAAGCTCATTTTTGCCCCTTATAATGAAGCCGGGTAATATATAATTAATATTACGATTCCAAATACAATTGCAGTTTTATATGTTTGGTTATGATGCATGTTGTGCTTGTTAATAATGATGTGTCTCTCGATCTCTAGGAGACATTGGGTGCTAGCAGCGATCAATCCGACCACGAAGAAAGTATTTTGGTTGGACTCTTTGCATAGACAACCATCCGAGACCTTTAAGAGTTGATTATTAAGTAAGTTTATAATACTGATGATGATTTGGCACATATAATATTAAGTTTCATTTATTATTATTAAGTAAGTTTATGTGACTTTCGGCCTCTTTCCTTTTTTAAAGGGCCTTTGAGAAGAAAAGAGCAACCGGCAATCAACCGACAGAATATTCTGATGATGGCCCTACTTTTATTACGATAACAGGGGTACGTACGCGCAAATACAATACCTTAATAATTAAGTGCATTAAACTAATTACGCATATACATCTGTCTTTTTTAATTACGCATTAAACTAATTGGTAATTGCCTTCTCGTCTCTTCGTTTATTATGTAATAATAGGTCCCTAAACAGCCGGATAGCATCCAATGTGGATACTACGTTTGTCGTTTCATGTTGGAGATTATTAGGCGAAGATATATCAGCATTCCAGAAAGAGTTAGTAGTTTAATGTAGCTATTATTTACTTTTTTTCATTAGAGCTGATATCTTTTCTGCTATATATATATGATCGATGTTGCTAATTATGTATGATATGCCTATACTGTTGTTACCCTACTGATCGATGTCTTTTATTTGTTTTATCCGCAGTATTCAATCAACACGCCACATGTCCCTGAGTACACTAAGCACAATATAGACGAGGTAAGGGACTTGTTGGGCAAATACGTCCTTGAACAAACAAAGAATAAATGAAACTTAGATTATTTTGGAAGCAGATAGGGAACTTTAATTTGTAGAAGTCATTAATTAGAGCAAGTTGTAAGTATGAATTGCTCTGAAAGAGATCATTTTGGTTGTATATATCATCTTGCTGCTGCTGTACATGAATTGCCATGTACATGAATTGCCCTGTACATGAATTGCTCTGATTTATATATAGATATATCATTTTGCTGCTTCTGAAATTGGTTTATGATGCGTGCTGCTGCTACTGCTGCTGATTTATGCAGGATTTTCACTGGTGGCAGGGGAACAAATTACAATTTTTTCAAAAACAATAATAAAAATAATAACAACGGTTTTTCAAAATTCATTAAAAGCGTTGTAACATATTTCCCACCAAAACTTATCATACCTTTAACAACGGTGTATTATAGAATACCTGTTGTTATTAAAACTTTCCACAACGGCTTCTTTATTATACTCCGTTGTAATTAACAATATTCACAACGGGTTTGAAAAATTAAAGCGTTGTTATAATCTTTCCCACCAAAATTAATCATACCTTTAACAACGGTTTAATTTAATAGAACCGTTCTCGTATCTTTCCCACCATAATTATTCACACGTTTTAACAACAGTTATCTAGTAATAACAACGACTTCTTACCGTTGTTAAAACTATTCACAACGGTATTTTCATTAAATCGGCACCGTTGTTAAAACCTTTAACAACGGAGGCTTTAACAACGTCCGCTTTTTAATATTACAACGGTTTTTAACCGTTGTCATAGCCTGTTTTTGTAGTAGTGTATTTTGGGACAAACATTCAATTATATCATAATTAAATGCAAAATCAATTCTTTTATCATATAAAAGAAACATGTGATACAAACGTATCAATCATGTCGAACATAACCTCCCACTGAAATGAAGACCTCTCGGTAGTATTAAGACCACTCGCTAATGCGTCTTATACAAATCGCAGTATTATGACTTTTCATATTATAGCCGCGAAAGAGGTTTTGTGCGGGACATGCAACCATTGCATCGGTCATTATCTAGCATATGTTTATTTTACCTTATCTAAATAAAGTAAACTCAATAACACGCGTTTGATTCATAAATCAAAAGTACTCTTTGTTTCTTGATAAGCAACAAAGTATATAGTGTGTATAGGTTTGATTTTTCAAACCAAGTACTCTATTTGATGCTTCATAAGCAACAAAGTACTCATTTTTGTTGTAAAATTAGTCATAGCAACGTGCTTGAAACCATTTCAGCATGCAATTACTTTTCATATAAACAAAATGTGTCCAGATTACAATCGGGAACCATACTTGTCTATTTGAAGTTGATATCAATGTAACACGCTTACAATGATTACTTCATCACAAGAAGAACACTTTCTTGGTTCTTTAATATGAAGATTTTCACATGTCATTCATTACAGTCACAAGGACTAGACCGGTAATCTACTCGTCATACGAGCGCATAATAAACAACATTTTTGCTAATAAGTCTCCACGAGACAACAAAATGTCGTTTCTTGAATACGTATATCAACTACATACCAATCATAAAAGGGAGTTTACTCCCACTAGTTTCCTTGTACACACAATACTATCATCATCTCAAAGAAATCAAAACCATTTTGAATCACTTTGTTGAGATCGATGATTCCAACCTTTAGATACTTGTTTAGGTTTATAAATAAACCTTTAAAACTTTCTCAGTTACCTAGCGCTCCATAATTACATGAATATTAAGATGTGTCTTACACAACTTATTGCATATTTCCATTTAAGGAAAACTATATTATTCACGTACACCTCCTGTCAAACTCATCTCATGAATCATACATTTGCTAGGAGAATCCAAACACTATATGATTGTGACACCACCGGGTGTATCAATAAAAGTCCATACTTTGTAATGATACATGAAACCATTTTGGATTTATGGCCTCAAGCCATTTTACGCTTTTAGAGTTGGAGCCTATCATTGCTTCCTTTAAAAGTCATACTTATGCGGGGATTAATCACAAGTGATACATCCATAAATCTTCATGGATTTTACCTATCTCCTTCAACATTTGAAGAAGAATCATGCGATTCTTTACCCTTCCAGGATTATTCTACTCCCACTATTTCTTTAGAGACACAATTCTCATAAAGAATCATTCCAAGTGACAAACACTTTGTACTGGAATGAAGGGCAGATTTGATATTCTATCTTCGAATACCCCGTAAAGTATATGTAAGAAATTCGAGATTAAATTTCAGAAAACAGTTTTCTTAACATTTTAAAAGTCTCAAATATCAATAAAATATAATAGGAACCATTCCAAGCACATATCTTATATGTAATATATTTTCATTGACCTAGATGGAAACAATTTCAAAATTGTATACCAAGATACTTTAGAGCACATAACTCCAAAAATAACGAGATCTGCATGACTCATCATAGATAGAACCATATTAAAATAAGTTCTTATTCTCTTATAAGACATAACATTCCACAATTAAGAAAACGCTCATCATCAAATATAAATAGTATGATATTTCCCATTTGGGTCCAACCCGCATGGTTATGTCTTTTGGACATTCCCAAAAGACCTCAAACTTACTTAGCTTGTGATGTCCTTTAAAGAAAACAATTTTTCTCTAATATTTTTATAGTGAAACTTACACTGTCTCATTAAGACTAGTAGTGAAACAATTTCATTACTATTATGATGATCATAAACACTTGATTCAAGCTTCTCCTTTCGATCAAATCGAAAAATATTGATCGACTTCCTAAGTTGATCTCTTACTTCAATCTGATTCTATTTCAAACTTTTAAAACAATCAGACTTTATGTTCATCATATGAACATATGCATAATTACTGGAAATAGTAATTACATTGAAGTATTATAATCTCATACCTTAGCAACATGACTTATTCAACCCACACATATCTGAATATGTGTGATCAAACTAGTTGGTCGCCCTCTTACTACAACTAGTTAGAGCACCTTAAATCCTTTTAGCATATAAACAAACTACATTGCCTTAATTGATTTGATCCAAATCAATAAGGCCTAGAAATCCATCATCATGGAACTTCTACATGTGTATCTCGTTTCATGGCTCAAAAGACATTGTTGTAAGCGTGTGAAACTTGGGTCATAAGACTTGAACCCTTTGCATTACATGTTATAGATTAGATTGAACAAAACTAAAATTGTCATAACCAGAAAAAGAACAACATTTGTTCTTTATAAAATATTAATTCAATTTATGTTTAAACATGAAAAGAATTAACATTCTACTAATGACATTGTATGAATAACTTTTATTCAAATCTAGTTTTGAACAATATAACATTCAAATGAATAAATTATACGCAAACTGCAACAACATTTGTTCATTATACACGTAGATTTATCACATTCCTTACCATGTCTCTACTACCACAGGACATTACATCATAATGTAAATACCATCTTTGATATCTTATACCTTATAGTAGAAAATTCGTAGTAACTTTTACTTCTATAACATGCAATCTCAGTTTGAAGTCATACTTCAATAACTTTTGCAGATCTTCGAGACATTTCTATGAGCTACCTTTCCAATGCTATATGTCATTACATTAATGACGATAATTACTAAATGATTTCCATACCTTTAGACATTGATCTTAAGGTAGGACTTGACAACGATTGTCCTTCCCTTTCCCATTATCAGTGTCTAAGCTCATATCTGAAAGCTTCTTTGCCAATGAACTCAAAGAACATTAGTTTTTGAATCTTCTTGATACAAGACTCGATTGTCTTCAACATCTTATGTCACTAAGTGAGAAATTTGCTTAATTTACGTGCCCAATTCATATCGAACTGACTGTAACTTAAGATATAACTGAAACAATTTCAGTCATCAACCTTTGATAATAAGGATATCCAATTACTCAAAAATTATCAATATAGTTACGTCATAATAATGACGAATGAAGTAACTGGATCATCTCACATATTTTTCTCACTAAGCGGGAACAATTCCATTGTTTTAGACAATCGACATATATGGTATGAATTGTCATCTTTATGACTTTCACTATATAGTCTAAACTATACATTAGCATTGAATATGGTTTGCTAGAAATTCTCTTTTGAAGATAAACCTCACTTTGCATAATTGAGAACAATTCTAAAAAAAAAACCAATCTATGAATTTGAACGATTCAAACCCATTTGAAAAACATGACAATAATGACATCTTACAACTATCAACATATGCAAAACTAAATCAATATATTAATAAACTGTGATGATCTTAACCGATTTAAGACACACAACTTGCACGACATTCTTAAACAATTTTAAGATAAAATTACTACACACATAACCCTCATATGTGCATTATAATCTAGGATCCCTAATCATATATAACGTGAGTGAGCTTTGGCTCATCGCCCAAATTACACATATCAAGGTAGCCATCAAATGTCAATCGCATCAAATGCGACTCCTAGTCGTCATGTAACATCTTATGTGACTTGACTATTTGCCCCAAAGTCCAAAACTGTTTTGATAACTTTGTTAAGTGTACCAAATCTCACGTGTGGATAACTGTTACCCACCTGCTCAGCTTACATAGAAGGAGTACTCTACTTTGGCAGACAATACTTCCAACGATATAAGTTTTTACAGTCGTTAATTTGGAAGGACATTACTCAATATTTTAATGAGGGAAGGTGGAGTCAAACATGACAAAGGTCCTAAGCATGGCGCTAGTTCTCTTACGGAAAAAGGTATAAGGGAACCTAGCCGTTCTAATTTACACACAAAGCTTTAATTAATTCTTAAACATCACATTACACAAATGTAATATACAAGCAATTGTAAATTAGAACAAGTCATGTTAAGAACTCCAAAGACGATTCATAATCGTCAACAATTGAAAATTGTAGTTTTTTAACATCTTATGCAAAAACGTAATAACATAGGTATCATGATCATATCATACTATGTATAAAACTACAAAAATTCAAAATTAAATTAATACAACCATTGTAACAATGAATAAATCAATCAAATTGATTAAATCACAAAACCAATTATGAAAAAACAAAAATCATAATTTTAAATTCAAAAGCACCTGAAAGTCAAACAAGACGTCAGAATTTGACTTAAAAACGTCGACCCTGCTATGCAGTCTTGTTTAAAACGTCGTTTACACTCGAAAAACACTATTTTTAAGCCAAAATCCGATAATCAAAACTGATGAACAGTAACTTACCGAAACGCGAGTAAATAGTGACCGTGAATAGTAACACGTGAACAGTAATTTTGCTTTAATCAAATTAGAGCATTACACACGTAATTAAACAATTTAATCACCTAATCAAATTAGGGTTTGTTACATATCTAATCTAATTAGATCCAATCAAATTAGGATTTTAAGACAATCTTAAAATTGGGTTTCCAACAATAAATTAGGGGTTTTCTTAAATCAATTAAATTAGGGTTCCTTCTAATCAAATTAAAGGAACGCATCATAATATCAAATATTATGATACAATACAACATCTAACATGATACAACCCTAAATTTAATATTTAACAACATACAACAATTGTATGCAATTGAACTAATTCAATTCAAAACCCCAACATGGAAACTCAAGAATAAACACAAAGATACAACAATTATATCTAAAGGTGCAACCTTTTAATCTAATACTTAACAATACATGTTCGCTCTGATACCACTGAAGGGTTCTGTAACGAATTTTAACAGATTTGAATTACAGAATTCCCAAGATCTCATGCATGTTAAGTATTAAGATTAAACAAAAGGGTGATTAGCAAACTTACTTGGATGCGGAAGAATTCCAATAATATGCTAATAAAAAGAAGTATAATAAAACCCAAATCGCAGCTTCGTGAATAATAATATAATCCGTGAGACCGTCTCATAATAACGCCCCAAGTGTTGCGCCTCTACCGGTATCCACACAATATGAGTGTGTATGCTAGTACAAACTTTATGGGCAATTTTCTTCCCTCTTAGTTCCCTTGAGATTTTTCTCTCTAGAAAAACTCATAATAAACACCTCCCTCTATATCTCTTCATATAGGGAGTTCAAGAGAATCCTAGACTATCTAGGATTGGGAAAGTATAATAAGAATAATAAATATTATTCTTATTTCTTTAATAATTAATCAATATTAATTATAATATTGCCCAAAACTCATCTAGTGTGTGACCCTGTAGGACTGACTAATACTACCCGAGTCCCAACTCATTTAGGACTCAGACTACAAGCGGCTCCTAGCAGAACATTGTAACCACATAGAATTAATCAGTTATACAATATTACGGACATATGGGCATACTAACTCCTTCAAAACCATCATGAAGTGAATGAAGCACACGGTCAATGACTATGCTCTCACTGATTTTGCAATCAAATGCCTCCAGTTTCTCGACATTCTCAATCATATCAAGAATGTGTGGGCTAACCGGTTGGCCCTTCTAGAGTTTCGCCTCAAAGAAGCGACAGGTATGCTCATAAGTAACGATTCTCGGTGCTTTTGAGAATTCGTTAGTGAGCGTGGTGAAAATATTATTTGCACTTTGGGCAATGAAGCGTCTTTGCAAATTGATTTCCGTTGCAAAGATGAGTACGTTCTTTATCGCACCTGCTTCTATAACGAAGTCACTATAAGCAAGTGACTCGTTAGCTCTCGCATTGGGGCCTGGGTTTGGCGGTATTGGCTCAGTCAAGAACTTGAGCTTGCTGTCAGCAATGGCTGCATTCTGTAATGCCGCTTCCCAGTCCGCAAAGTTGGACCCGTCATTCTTCAGTCGCGTGGACTGATTCATGTGGTCCGTGAAAGTTTTAAGCCAGGACTCGCGTGCGAGTGTGACACTTGGCATAGGGACATCATTATGGCCAGCCATTTGTTATAGCAGTATTATCAATATAAGACGAATTCTACACTGCGGAAAAAGAAAAATATAATAACAAGCATACTCATCGATATGAATTAAGTCTAGTGCAAAAACTCGTTTAATGCGAAGACTCAAGCATTTATACAATTGACCTCCCTCAAGAATTATATAAATGATCCCAAGACTCAATTATCTGTAAATTGATAAGCCAACCTCTTGGCTAATTCTACCTTTAGAATTCTTGGTCGATAAAAGTTTATCTTTAGTCCATCATAATCACGAGAAACTCTTGGGATTACAATGTTGAGGTAAAATAAGTCAACACACACTACATACCCAACGTAGAAGGGGTCATATGGAGAGTAAGGTCCTATATGCCTACCGACGAAGAAGGGATTCATAGTAGTTTGGCCTATAAAGACTAGTCTCAATTTTAGGTTTTTAGAGAAAGATCCCATCAACTTTATTTTAATTCATTTTAAGTGAACGAATATCTAGCATGCGAGAATGAATAAACTAAGATGATGGCTTAAAATTCGAGTGACATCTTTATGTCCATGATAACTAACATCCAAACTATATGAGTCAATTTTCATGCATTTTAAGTAGTAGGTGGTTTGGTTTAGGCGGAATATGATGCACTAACTATCATGTGAATAAAAGCAACAAGAACGAAAAATACGTAAAATTACAAAGTCCTAGTGTGGTCTATCTACCAAAATAAACAAAATACAACTTTGGAATCCATTCATGATTGGACCCGAAAAGTTTGTCTTGATGTTCCATCTTGGTCCATGTAGCGGGAGTGAGCAACCCGATCTCCATCTTTAGTCTTCTCAAATTACATTTAATAAATTACAAACTATAAACCTATTTACATTCTAATTTAAAAACATAATTTCAAAGAAAACAAAAGGAGATTTGAGATCTCAAAATTACATCAAGATCATGTTTCCATCATTACGAAAACATAATCAACTAAGGCCACACTAGATATTACAAATTACAACCAATTGCAAAAATACGTAAATAAACCATTCAACAAATCATTCAACAAAATAAAATGCATCAACAATAAATTAATCATTCAAGACATTATTCCTTGATTATGTAGAGTAATTTATCCAAACCACCTAATTTTAAAATGATCAAAATTATGTGACAATTCCTTAATTACTTACAATAATTCCAATCAAACATAATCCAATTTTAATTCATATTATCGTATAATATGAATTAATCCATCATTATTTTAAACCGTTTTAAAATAATTGGGTATCCAAAAATTCTGAACTTTTTCACAACAACAATCATACATTATCATTATAATGTATTAAAAAAAATTCAGCCAATAAGAAAAAAAAAAAACTGATATTTTTTTTTCTTTTTTTTTTATCAGCTACGGCCTGATTTTTTTTATTTTTAAAAATTAAACATATAATTTGATGTTTGCTAATATTACAAGATCGGTACAATTATCAACATTCAATCATTATTAAAAATTGATTCAAACTAGATGATTCAATTTATCAAATTAAAATGAATATCTAAATCGTGATTAAATCGACTTTCTTAATATTCAACTAATCATAATTGATTTGAACATCATTAAAATTAATGAATCATGATGCAAAACAACAATTTGTCATCATGTTTACCGAAAATATATAGCAAAACAAATGTTCATCAACATTCAAAACAATTTCCATTTACATTTTAATTTAATCCTTATTAAATTAAAACATCTACAAATTTATCATATTGTCATCTTAACAATTTAAAACAACAATATCAATAAATCAAAATGAAAAACATGAATAAAAAAAAAATCAGCCGAAAAAAAAAAATCAGCCGAAAAAAAATCAGCCGAAACATAAAAAAATTTCTGAAAAATTTTAATTTAATATATTTCATCATTTATGAAAAATCATATAAAATGATTTCGTAGCCTTGGCTCTGATACCACTTGTGGGAAAATATCGGTATATTTCATACATGAAATTTAAGGATTATAACGAAATTATAATATATGAAATACGAGTCATAAACGAAAAACTTAAAGATTAGAATCAACCTTTGGTCCTAGCAATATGGCCTAAGAACAAATATTGAGATCGATATTCTCCTAATCGTTGCACCCAAGATGTTTTGAGAAAGGCCTTTTCTTGTGCTAGAATGAACAAAAATTACTTCTAATTTTTGTGAAAGTAATTGTAATTGTCATGATGAGAAAGTAGAGAAGAAGAGTTTATATAAAACTCTCCTCCTCTCCTATTTGGACCGTCCAACTAGTAGTAGAGTAGAGGGAAGAGTCTTCCCTCTTTTTCTTCTACTTGTTTTAGGAAGTGGAGTCAAGATAGGAGTCTTCCTTCTTTTATTTATTTAATGTATAATATGTGTATGTATTATTATTGTCATTTATTATGATAATATCATATAATATATACGTCAACTATAAATATCGTATATTTGTAATTTGCTAATTAAATATAACAGTTTATATTTAATTACGAATTAACATTTAATTCGTTTAAGCTTGCATTATTTAATCGTAATAAATAATTACATTATATACATTAATTAGATGTAACAGTTTATATTCGATTACGAATTAACATTTAATTCGTCTCAGCTAGTATTATTTAATCGTATTAAATAATCGTATCATCATTACATTGACTAACCTTTTAGTCATATACATCGACTAACCTTTTAGTCATATAAGGCATCAATATGATTATATTATTCATATAATCATATCTCTCAAACACATCCTTTAGGTGTGACTTTTAGGGACCAGTTGATCACCGCCAGTAAAATGACAATAACGTCAAACTTCTAGCAAACCAACCGTTATCGATAAACGTTAATCAACTGATAAGAATACTAAGTATACCCTGTGAACCTGTAAGAGATTTATACACGTTATCACACTAACTGTGGAGGACACTAGCTCCAACATTTTATGAGTGTAACTTTAGTTTTTATGAGGGTAACTTCAACCCTTATTTGTAAAAATTCTAAGGCATATATGTGTAACTTTAAGACATGTTTAGCTAACTTTAGTCATTTTTTGGGTAATTTCAGTCGTTTATAGTAAATGTGATTGAATATTTTCATTTGATTTAATGTATCTTTAAGCAAAGTTTAGGTAACTTTAGTCCTTACTTAGTGTAACTTCAATTTCAAATAGTTTAATTACAGTCCTTAAAAGTGTCACTTGAAGCCTTAATAGTTTAATTTCAGTCCTTAATAGTGTAACTTATGTCACTAATAGTGTAACTTAAGTCAGTAATAGTGTAACTTCAGTCACTAATAGTGTAACTTATTTATAAAAATGAGATCTAAAATTACAAAAAAAAAGATAAGAAATAAAAAATCTAAAAAATCTAAAAAACAAAAAAACATAACAAAAAACAGATTTGGAAAAAAAAATTCCATTAAAAAAACGAGATCCAATTAAAAAGAGTATTTTTTTTTTGCCTCTTTTTTCCAGATCTAAATTATAGTAGATCTAGAAAGTAAATATAATTTTAAAGATTGCTTTAGTCAATAATAGTGTAACTTTAATTAATAATTGTGTAACTTCAACCACCACCAATAACAACCAAAAAAACATATCGTGACATCAAAATTTTGAAAAATAGAAAGAAGATATAAAATAAACTTAGATTCAGGGAAAGAAAATACACACAAAATTTAAAATAGATGGTGGTGAAAATATGAAAATACAAGCATTAAATTTTTTTTAAAAAAAAAAAATTTGATCTACAAAAGAAAAAATATTTCAGATCTGAAAAAAAATTGAGAAAAAATTGAAGGTTGTTGGTGGTGGTTGGAGGAAGGTGAGGAGGAAGTTGGCGGAGAGGAGTGTATCAGTGGAAGGAGGAGGACGACGGTGACGAGATGAGACGTCAGAGGATCGGACGACGGTGACGAGATGAGACGTCGGAGGACGGATGGAGGCGGCGGCATAGGTGGTCGGGATTTGTGAGCGAAGGGATGTTGGTAGGGGCAGCGTTGGGTTTGTTTATGGTGATGGCGGTGGAAGGAGAAGGAGGTGGTGGTTTGTTTGTGGTGGAGGAAGGAGAAGGAGATGGTGGAGGCGGGCTTGGCAGGTGGGGGACATGGCGCTGGCACCGAAGTTGGAGGAGATGAGGACGGTGGAGGAGAGGGCAGCGGGTGAGTGGCAGCGGCCGGTGGGTATGATTTTTTTTTTTTTGGGTTTTTTTGTGAGATGATTTTAAAGGATTGTAAGGAGAGAAGGGAGGTAGAGATAGTTGCTGAATGTGAAAATGAGAGAAATTGATGGATGAAAGGATATTTATATTAGGGTTTGAAAGAGAATGGATTGTGTGTGTCTCACAATCTTGGCCCTTCATTTTATTTTAATCTTAGCCCCTCATCTATTTGATTCAAGGGCTTGCATGATGACTTATGGACTCAAAGAAAAGAGATGTACTCTCTTGATCTCTACTTTCCTTTTTTTTTTTTTCTCTCTCTCTCTCTCTCTCTCTATATATATATATATATATATATATCTATAGAGCGAGCATCCGGTGAGTCTAGCTTCTTAGGTGAGTACAGTCCTATCAATATGGACCATTGGATCAACAAGATCCAAGCGCTCTCTTGCAGCCACGTCAACCCTAAAATCAACCCCTAAAAACATAGCACCTGCTGTTATTCTCTCTTACGTTTCCCAAATTTTAAAAACCTATCTCTCTCTCTCTCCCAAACCCCAAAAAAATCTGAAAAATCCTTCAAATCTAACATCAAATCTGCTCAATCGACCAGAAATCAAAATCAAACAAGCTTCTTATCATCTATGTCGTTTCTTGAACAAAAAATTAAGAGGTAAAAATCATTCTTTTCGATTGTTCATGTTATTAGCATTAATTGAATGTGTTCATAATGTGCGATTTGTTAAATCGTGATTAAGGATGTATGATTCATTAACTGTTTCGTCTTATAACATTATTTTTATATTGTTGACTGTTTATTACATGTGTTTATAATGTTCGTAAAAAAAATTAGGGTTAATGATTTGTAGGAACTGAGTAATTGAAATTCGATTTGTTTTGCCTGCCTTTTGATTTTCGTGTAAAAAAATTATTGTTATTGTTGTTGTTGTTGTAAAAAAATTAGGG
>JAIUZE010030529.1:0-11648 GCA_022085475.1 Heliosperma pusillum | reverse complement strand
CCCACTGACTTTGGCGTTCATGTTTTTCATGAATGAACAGGTTGCTTGCAATGGATGACTTTTTGGCTATGATATTTTGGGGTTCGGGTGTGAGCTAGCGGGCGTTGTCCCTGGAAGTTTCACCTCTAGACGATTTTAGCTAGTCTTGCTAAACACTTGTTCTTTGCTAACATTTTCAGAGACCCCGTCTCTTTGTTGTATTTCCATACTTAGTTTGTAACATTTTGACACACCTCGTGTTATATATATCTTGCATGTTTAAAGGTTTTTACAATACCGTATTTCCGCATATTATTTCACATGCTTGTTTGTTTTATATTTCCGCATTCGCGAGGGTTGTCACACTTTTAGTATGCTCACCTGCAAGAGAATTAAGACTAACATGTCCCTCCAACGGATCCGTCAGTAAGGATCGAGGAATAGAAGAAACAACAGAAGAGTCATCAATATTAAGCACATAACAAGGTTCTTCAAACACGGGACTCCTAACGGTGAAATTTGTACTAAAGGTCACCTTGTCATCTCCTATCTCTAATGTCAACTTCCTATTCTTGACATCAAAAACTGCACCAGCGGTGTGCAAAAAGGGTCTTCCCAAAATGATTGGGATTTTAGAGTCTTCGGCCATGTCAAGTACTAGAAAGTCAACGGGAATGAAAAACTTACAAACTTTGACGGGCACATCTTCTAAAACACCCATAGGTTGTTTTAGAGAATGGTCCGCCATTTGTAAAGTAATATTAGTGCATTTCAAAGCACCCATGTTAAGTTTTTCAAACATAGAAAAGGGCATGCCACTTACACTAGCACCTAGGTCGCAAAAGGGCCTTATCAATGGTATATGTGCCTATAGTGCAAGGGATGGAGTAACTACGAGGGTCCTTGAGGTTTGGTGGAGACTGATTTTGCAAGAGTCCACTACACTCTTCAGTGAAAGCTACGGTCTTCATCTCATTGAAGGATCTCTTCTTTTTGAGGACTTCCTTCATAAACTTGGAATAAGAAGGAACTTGGGTAAGCAATTCAATGAAAGGGACTGTTACCTTTAAGTTCTTGACGACGTCAAGGAACTTACCATACTTTACCTCCTCCTTGTGCTTGGCTAATCTTTGGGGAAATGAGACTTTGATCTCAATAGGAATCTCGGGCTCTTTCCCCTTTGACATGGGCACCTCAGCTTCAACATCAACAACCTCGGGCTCATCATTATGCTTACCACTTCTCGAGGAAATGGCATTGACAGTTTCGTGAGGTTGGTAACATTGTGAAGGCAGCTGCCCTTGCTCTTGGTGGGTATTAGAAGAGGCATATTGGAAAATTTTAGCTTCCAACAATTTGATGGCGGCATCCTTAGCTTGATCGCTCTCTTGGAATTAAGCTATTATGGTGTCTTGCCTTTGAGCCAATTGCAGCATCATGGCTTCAAGTTTACTTACACCATTGTCAGTTTGTTGAAATGTAGAGGATTGAAGTTGTTCTAGCTTTTGTGTGAGAAGGGCTACTTGATCTTGTAAAAGTGTTAAAACGGGATCCTCTTGCTTAGATTTCAATGGTATGGAGCGGGAATTTCTATATTGAGAATCGTGAATTGCCATGGATTCAATGGTAGTGTGAGCAATTTCAACATTAATTTGGTCAAATCTTCCATTGTTAGCAGAATCCAGGATACGACGGGACTCTATATAACACCCATTATAGAATGTGATGGCAAGGAGTCATGGATCTATCCCATGATGAGGACACTCCCTTTGCAAGTCCTTGTACCTCTCCCAAGCTTCATATAGGCTCTCATCATCCCTTTGTCGGAAACTAGTGATTTGACTTCTCAACAAAGCGGTCTTTTCTGGAGGAAAGTACTTTTGGTAGAAGGCAAGATCTAAACTCTCCCAATCGGTGAAACCTAATGTAACCTTATCAAGGCTATGTATCCAAAACTTTGCCTTACCCCTCAAAGAGAATGAGAAGAGCATCTCTCTAATTTGCCCTTGGGTGACTCCAGTTTGTCTAATAGTGGAGCAATAGTCACAGAAGTTTTGGATATGAAGGTTGGGATCTTCTGTGGCATTGCCACTAAATTGGCTTCTTTCTATAAGGTTAATGAAGCCAGGTTTGATTTCAAAGTTTTGGGCTGTGATTTGGGGTGTAGCAATACACCTTGGAAGTGTTTTTGCGGTGGGTTTGGAATGGTCTGAAAGTCGAATCATTTCCTTATGTGAAGGTGAAGATGGAAATTGAAGATTGGGTGGTTTTTTTGTGAATGGAGATGAGAATGAATCTTCTTCTCCTTCAAGATTAGATAGAATATCCGCGTATTTCTCACGAATACGGTCTAAACTTGAAGTATCAGAAGCTTTTGAGATTTCGTTGAATAGCTTTCGCCTCCTATGCAGAGTTCTTTCTAGATCGGGGTCTAAAGAGATAGGGGTCCCTAGCCTAGAAGATCTGGGCATAAGATTGAAAATCTAAGATGAAAAATCAACAGAGGTCTAAAGGAATTTGGGTTCCTAAAGACTAGATAAAACTAATTGCGATAGAAATCACAAGAAAAAGGATAACTAAACCGTGCTCCCCGGCAACGGCGCCAAAATTTGATCAGGCCTGTCGCGAGCCCGATACAAAGATAAATTACCCAGACTAGGCTAATAACAAATTAATGTAATAAGGGAAGTAGCGGTCGATCCTCAGGGAGATGGTGTTTCCTATCGGATTTGAAATGTCTCGCAATTGGATTTTATCTAACGAAAATCTGGGTTTTGGGATTTTGATATCTAAACTAATATAAAGCATAAATGAAAACAAAATAAAAACAAATGAAAACAATAAAGCAAGTGATGAAAAGCATCTCGGGAAGTAGGTTCACACATGTAGATTGACATATTGATGAAATTTGATTTGGAACATGCAAATAATTCATTGTGAGTTCGTAAGAATGATGTGTTCATTACAATCATAGATCAGATGGTCTAGTAGGCTTTTAGGCGATTTACTAGGTCTTAATCCACCATGTCACGCTTTATCTATTCAATTCTCGTATCTCTACCTTGGAAAAGAATTCCATTTTAGTCGATGATTTCCGGCCAGAAATCGTTAACTATCGTTACAATCCAAACATGCATAGACACAACGTTTAAAAGCACAATTTCTTTTATCCAATTAACATCTTTTAATCAATCTAACATGGCTACCCTACATTCTAGAAAGGTGACTACTCACTCATGGTAATGTTTATATCTAAGATGAAGTTAATAACAAAAACTAGGATAGACATGTTTATTTGATTTTGACAATAAATTAAGACTCTTTATGTGGCGATAATAACGACGCTAATTGATAATCTAAGAAAGAAAATTACGATTATAACGGTACAAAAATGAATCTAAGATAATATGTATGGAAAATAACAATAAAATAGAAAACAATAAGAACATTGAACAAAGGATAAAGTAGAAATACCTATATAACGATCAATGACGATAATGACAACAATAATAGAAAATCATTGCACATAATAATCGATCCACCAATCACAACGCTTGAACCACACAAAGGAGATTACAAGGATGAAATTCTTATTGATCTAAGCTATAGTTTTGATGTGAAAAGGACAAAAATAATCTAGGAACTAAAAACTAAAGAAGAAGAAAATGAGATAAGGGAGGCTAGTTCTCTCTTCCTCCTAATCTAAAGAGAAATGTAAGAAGAGAAGAGAAGTATGAGAAGAGGATGTAAGATGTGAGATTGATTGAGAAGAGTGGCTGGAGCATCCTTTATATAGCATTAGGGTTTCGTGGGGAAGGGGTCGAGCATTGAACATATAGGACAAAAATAGGAAGTTGAAGCATTTTGCTCGAAGCAGCAGAGATACCCGATCGGGTACACACTTACCCGATCGGGTAAGTTGCACTATGGGTCCTTTGACTAACGTTTCATCTCCCTTTGCTTTGTCTTGACTTCCATCATCCCCCTTGACCTCTTCAATCGGGTTTGTTGATAGGGTTTGATGTAAAGCGATGATTTCTTTCGCCTATCTGATTGATCTTCCGATAACTACGAAACAGTCTTTGCTTCTTCTCTCTTTTGAATTAGTGAACCTTCTTGAAATGCCTTTCACTTGGTCAAGCTTGCTTCTCAAATCGTCGGGTTCTAGGCAAATGCTCGGTAATATAGAAAAAGGGCGTAGAAACGTCACTTTCCCTACAAAACAGGTTAGAACATAGGAATTTGCCTAGAAGACGATATTAGCTCATAAAGTGGCTTAACAAAGCACAAATGACATACAAAACCGAGCTAAATTGGGGGTTAAAATCATACAAATATTCACTTATCAACTTCGTTCAAGTATGCTAAAAGGGACGGTTATTGATGCATATATATATATGCTCAAAAGGGACGGTTGTTTGCTTTTTACCACCTATAATATATTATTGGGTTCAAAAGTTTACAACATACCACCTATTTAGTCCGATCTTTATAATCAAATAACTAACCACCTAAAATTGAAGAAACGCCTTAAAATAATCCACAGCTATTTTCCAATATCTTTACGGTTTTTGTTATTTATCGTCTCGCTTACGTTTTATCAACAAATCGTAATTTTCATATATTGACGGCCATCAAAACTACCCCACATTTATCACTAATTATTACTTATCACCACACCCCACATTATTTATCACTTAATACTTATTACGTTTTATCAACAAATAAATGGTTTGGGTCATATTCCGGTCGGGTTAGATTCGTAGGGTATGTAACTTTACAGGGTTAGTTTGGGTCGGGGAGCGAGCGAGGGCCGGGTCCTTTTGGATTTCGTGTCTGTTTCGAGAATGTTAATTGTCGTCGATCTTTTCCAGGTCAAGCGGATGAGGTTATATATCGAGTCGGGGCGTTTTTGCATCAATAACCTGAAACTGATCCGACCCAAAATTAATTAGCTAGTATCGGGTTATTTAATTTAATTCGATAGAAATCTTTATTTATTATCCGCGTGATTATTAAGTATCATTTTCGGGTCGGATCACTTTTAATTAATTAGATCAAACTAATGTAATACAAAGTATATATATATATATATATATATATATATATATATATATTATTAGTATACGTGCGTTACTTCAAAATAACCCTAAACCCTAAACCCTGCCCTAAACCCTAACCCTAAACCCTAAACCCTTTTATATATAGTAGATTATCGCTATTGATCAAACATCAAAATATTGAACATCAACGGAATTAATCATATCAATTCAAACATTTTAAACAACATTCTTTCTCATTTATTTCATTAGGAATAACCTAGATTTTATATTAAAGTACATTACATTCATCCGACATCAAATAAATAAAGATGTTAAATAATCCGGAACAATTCCGCTTAAGAGTAAAAAGCTTTTCTCACACTGCCACCAACAATCCGGAACAATATTGATGATACTGATGACTTCCGGATCATTAACCTCGTATATTGCAATAACATATTCAATGCATGCAAGTACACGTCTTGCGTGTGGAGATAAGGTAGGACGGGTACAGCTCAACATATCTCTTGCGGCATCCAACCTGTGAGTATCAGGCCGACGTGGGTAGCCAGAGGACGATGATGATGACGACGCTTGGTTGACAAGTCGGACTGCTTCAAGCCTCTTAATCCAATAATCCCTTCGATGTTCAATGGATCCTTTAATCAATGGGTGATGATCAGCGGGAACTACGGCAACAGCCTCCTCCTCATATGCAATCAATTTTGTAAGGGTCGTCTCATCGTCGGGAAGGTTAACTGCTGCCATTGATGATGTTAATTTTTGGAGTAATTAATTAGGGTTATGTAATATTTAAAGGAGGGGTTTTGAGGTTGTATTTATAGAGGGGTTATGCTGCCATTGATGATGTTCAATGGATGCTTTAATCAATGATGTTTCTGTTGTTACAGTTGTTCTGCTGTTTTTTATTCACGGGTTTCGACTGCAATATCTTTTAATTAAAAATAATAATATTGAGAAATAACATCGGTTATTCGTTAAAAAAACCGTTGTTATTACTTTCCACAACGGTTTTACTTACTAAAACCGTTGTGATAGAGTAATGACAACGGTGCAACATAGTCGTTGTTATATATTTTCACCCTATTTGCGCCAATATGAAAATCCAAATAAAGACAACCACAACGGGTCCTTTGTTTATAACCGTTGTGGACAGTAGTTACTGCATATTGCAGTAAGTGCATTGACTGCATAGGAAATGTAACTGCATATATACATTCACACATTTACTCAATCAATAACTGCATGTGAATGTATAGTCGTTTTGGGAAATGTAAATGCATGTGAATTAATGCATGTGGACCAATGCATGTGAATAAATGCATGTGAATCAATAACTGCATGTGAAGCAATAACTCTCTATAATTACAGCCTCAATACAAGGCTATCAACCACATACAAAATTTCCCAACTCCAATCAATAACATCTTTGCATTCCCCCAAAATACTAACATCAACCATACAAAATGTGTGAAACTTTTACTAAACCATATGCTTGCATCATGACACAAATGCCTGCTCATATTGAGGGTGGCTACGTTGTGTGTAAAAGCTACAAGAAACTCCGTGATACGCTTATTCGAAATGGCTACTTAATCAAGAAGATGTGGCCAAATTTTCATCGCAGGTAGTTTACAGGGGATCTCATTTTCGAGTTTGGGATGACGGATGCTCATCGTGCGTCTGCATTCAAACTAGCAAGTATGGTTGACAAGGTCGGGCATGGGCGAAAAGATTGGATTGAGAGCACGGACCACCAGCCTAGACCATATCTATGGGTGGCTACCGAACATGACCGTCACCGTTTCCCAAATGGGGTCGACCTCGTTGAAGTGACCCAGGTAGAGCAGTGGGAAGGGTTGGTTCTGGCCGAGGATGACCCGATTGATGCATATGCTTTAACGGTGGCAGCTATCCGGGAGATTTACCCGGACTCAATTTAGTTTGTTGTTGTTGTTGTTTGGTTGTTTTGGCACCATTTGTGTGTGGCGCCGTTTGAACTTATTATTTAATAATATTAATGTTTATACGTTAATTTGTTTTTTGACTTAAGATTAGAAGTAATTAAACTAAATTTAATAATGGTCATAAATTTAATAATACACTAATTCACAAATTCAATTCAAAGCTATTCAATCGATAAAGCAAAATTAGAATTGAACTAATTCACAAATTCAATAATAAACGACATTCAGGAAATCCACAATTCAATAATAAGAATTGAACAATCTAGCTAGAAAATCTTAATAAGAAATAGTTAATAAAAATAATACCTGATTAATAAGGGAGATGATGACAGAAAGACGATCAGGGAGTATGTCTTAGTGGTGCAGTATGATCACTTTGTGATAGCGTTTTTGTGTTGCAGTACAGTCGTATTATTAGTGTTGTAATTTTTCTTCATCTTTATTAACAAATATTGACAACGGTTATTATAAACAAACCATTGTGATAAAGTAATGACTACGGTTAAAGTCGTCTACCCGTTGTGATTAATAAAAACTATGAAAACGGTTTGTGATTAATAACGGTTGTTATAAGCAATAACAACGGGTATATTTAGAACAACCGTTGTTGTTGCTTACCTTTATTTTTTTGTAATTATAAAAAGAGACAGCAATAGCATAAGCACTATACACTGCAATAATAAGCAGCAGAAACCAAAACATGGAGACTGTATAGTGAATGACCAAAAGCTAAATAATTTGGAAATCTTCAACAATGACCAAAGCTAACAAAAGCTAAAGACAATACACTGAATGACTACACATCTTGAACAATAAGCAGAAAGATAGTTATTTAAAAAATTAGTTAATACCTCACATTATTAACCACCTCAGGATCGGGGACGTTTCTTGCCCGACATAGTTTCTTCGTTAACCCAAATACCTTCACCATGATCATCACGCATATAGATGCTTTCAATGTTATCATGATCAGTGTCAACATTATCGAAATAAGATACAGTGGAAGAGTGATCCATTCCCTCAAACACGACATCCTGATCATTATCCCCACCATTATCGGGTGCACCCCGTCTACTCCTTATAGATAGTCCAACAGACCACTTCTTATCCATAGGATCGGTGACATAGAACACTTGTTTAGC
The DNA here is from genome assembly GCA_022085475.1 of Heliosperma pusillum. Classification (NCBI taxonomy): domain Eukaryota; kingdom Viridiplantae; phylum Streptophyta; class Magnoliopsida; order Caryophyllales; family Caryophyllaceae; genus Heliosperma; species Heliosperma pusillum. The sequence goes on along the minus strand of JAIUZE010030529.1, from coordinate 3,497 downwards.
TTGGGATGCCATTATGAAAGGATCATCCTTATTATTGCCAACCTTATCCAAATTGACAAACGTAAATCCCATTTTATCCTTTCGAACACAATTGTTGTTGTTATCAACCCAGTTACATCGAAACAGAGGTATTGTGAAATCAATGTAATCTAATACCAATATTTCTTGAATAACACCATAATAAAGGCATTTTCCCCAAATAGGGTTTTTATCTTTTGAAGTAGCAAAGTGCATTGCCTCAAATTCAGAACTCACACCACTATTTTGCATTGTGCTCAACTCATCTTGCTCGCGGGTGTAAAAAGTATAACCATTAATAGCAAAACCGCTGAAAAAAGTGGCCCTGGCATTTGGACCTAAACCAAGACGTAGTAACCTAGGAGAGATGTCATCACCATACAAATTCTTATACTCCAAGACAATATTCCTAAACCACTCTCAGAACGTCTTCTTATGCTCGTTTGCAATCCACATCTCGCTCTTGTTTGGGTGATCGTATTTGAGCTCATCTTTGTGTTGTTGACTATAAGGTTGCACCTCATCTTCGTTGTTTAGCACATACGTATGTGCTAAATGTAACATGTCACGTGACACAATTTTTTCAACCCGGCCCCTAATACCTTTTCCGGTCATCCAGTCACTATGACGATTCTTTGGAACGCCAATTAACTCCTCAGGGGAGAGATGAGTGTAACAATATGCAAGAGCTTCGTCTAATATAGCGCGTTCAGCAATACAACCTTCTGGACGATACCGATTAGATGTATAGTCCTTGTACACTTTCATCAATCTTTTGAAAGGATACTGGTATCTCAAGTACACGGGCCCAAGGTACAAAATCTCCCTAACAAAGTGAGTGGTCCGGTGAATCATGATAGTGAAGAAAGACGGTGGAAAATACATTTCAAAATGACAAAGAGAGGTGACAACGAGGTCCTGCAATGAATCCGCATCATCGGGATTGATGACTTTATCACATATGGACTGGAAGAAGAGACAGAATCTGGTAATACCATATCGTACCTTTTCAGGTAAAATGGAACGAATAGCCACGGATAGTAATTGTTGCATCAAAGTGTGGCAATCATGTGACTTTAACCCGGTGAGTTTTAGGTCTTGCATCGACACAAGGCTATTGATGTTGGACAAATAACCATGTGGCACTTTAATTCCATTCAAGCATGCACAAAACGCTTTTTTCTCATTCCGTGAAAGGGTATAAGCTGCTGGCGGTAAAAATGTACCATTACCTCTCTTCTGTGGTGCCAACTCTAGCCTAATACCCATCATTTGCATATCTTCCCTAGCTGCGGCGTTATCCTTTGTTTTACCGGGAACATTCAGAAGGGTATTGATAATATTATCACAGACATTTTTCTCAATGTGCATGAAATCGAGGCAATGCCTGACCTCCAGGTCAGGCCAATATGGAAGTTTATCAAAAAATATGGATCTTTTCTTATACCCACGAGTAGACAATTTCGAGCCGTTCTTCTTCCCATATTTTATCTCAATATGCTTTACTTTCTGATAAACTTCATGCCCACTCAAAATTCTAGGAGGTTGACGATGTTCTTGACGTCCATTAAATGCTTTCTGCTGCTTGCGATAACAATGGTCAGGATCCAAGCCCCTCATATTTCCCAAATACACATACTTATGAGAACACTTCAAGTATTCAGAGTCGATATCCTCCCCACACAATGGACATGCCTCTTTCCCATGCACCGTATGCCCAGAAAGGTCGCCATAAGCCGGATTGTCGGTAATTGTACTGATCAGGCCTGTCGCAAGCCCGATGCAAGGATAAATTACCCAGACTAGGCTAATAACAAATTAATATAATTAGGGAAGTAGGGGTCGATCCTCAGGGAGATGGTGCTTCCTACGGATTGTGAATCGTCTCACAATTGAGTTTTATCTAATGATTTTCTGGGTTTTGGATTTTGCGATGTCTAAACTAATAAAGAACATAAATAGAAACAAAACAAACTGAAATGAAAACGATAAAGCAAATAATAAATTAACAATAATGAGAAGCATCTAGGGAAATAGGTTCACACATGTAGATTGATATATTGATGAAATTGGATTTAGGATATGCAAGCAATTCATTGAGCGTTCGTAAGAATGGTGTGTTCATTACAATCATAGATCAGATGGTCTAGCAGGCTTTTAGTGTGATTTACTAGGTCTTAATCCACTATGTCACGCTTTGTCTATTCAATTCCTGTATATCTACCTTGGAAGAGAATTCCATACTAGTCAATGATTGTGATCAAGAATCGTTAACTATCGTTAAAGTCCAAACATGCATAGACACAATGTTTTAAAAGCACAATTTCCTTTATCCAATTATCATCTTTTAATCAATCTAACATGGTTACCCTACACCCTAGAAAGGTGACTACTCACTTATGATTATGTTGATATTAACAATGAAAGTTAAGGTGAGCATATTTAGTTGGTTTTGACAATAATTTAGACTCTCTATGTGGCGATAATAACGACGCTATATGATAATCTAAGAAATGAAACTATGATTATAACAACGAAAAAATGAATCTAAATGATACGAATAGAAAATAACAATCAAATGGAAAACAATAAAGAACAATAAACAAAGGATAAATTAGGAATACCTAGGTGACGATCAACGATGAAAGCGATAACAATAATAGAAATCCCTCGCATAGAAATACCGCACCTTGAATTACAACTCTTGAACCCAACTAGTAGATACAAAGATTGAAATTCTTATTGAACTAAGCTAATGTTTTGAAAGGAAATGGACAGAAATAAACTAGAAACAAATGACAAAAGAAGAAGAGAATCTAAACTAGAAAGACTAAAGCTAAAAGGAAATATAAGACTAGATTATGTAAGATAAAGTGTATGAGAGTGTGTTTGATGGATGATGATATGAGGGGCTTGGCACATCTATTTATAGTATTAGTGTTTCGTGGAGAAGAGGTCAGGCAATAAATACATAGGTCAAAAATAGGATGAAGGAGCCGCGATGCACTGAGCAGCACACATACCCGATCGGGTACACACTTACCCGATCGGGTAAGTCGTCTTCTGGAAACTCTTGACTAACGCTTCAACTTCCTTCGCTTTGACTTCACTTACAACATCCCCCTTGACTCTACAATCGGGTTTGTTGCTTGGATATGATGTAAAGCGATGAATTCTCCCGTCTAATTGATTGGTCTTCCGACAACTACGAAACCGTCTTTGCTTCTTCTCTCTCTTAAGTTAGTGAACCTTCTTGAAATGCCTTACACATGGTCAAGCTTTCTTCTTCGAATCGTCGGGTTCTAGGCAAATGCTCGGGAATATAGAAAAAGGGCGTAGAAACGTCACTTTCCCTACAAAACAGGTTAGAACACAGGAATTCGCCTAGAAGACGATATTAGCTCATAAAATGGCTTAACAAAGCACAAATGACATACAACACCGAGCTAAAATGGGGGTTAAAATCATACAAATATTCA
>JAIUZE010030527.1:0-19359 GCA_022085475.1 Heliosperma pusillum | reverse complement strand
TTTGAATTTTGGTAGGAAAAGGAATCTTGGGTGGTTAATTGTTGGGATATAGTAAGAATAGAATTTGGTAAATAAAAAGATATGGTAAGGTATTTTTTGTTTAAGAAATTCGGCTAGCATAGGATACATGGGTAGAATTTGGCTCAATTTTGGAAAGTGAATAAGATAGGTATTTGGCAAATATGTGGTTCATAATTCAATTTCCATAAAACACTCAATATGCAAGATACTCACGTAAAATATATAATATTAAACACAAATATACTAGCAATGAAATATGCGGACACAGTCATACAATCTCGTCTTATTCTAACCAGTCACGCAGGTTCACAAAATAAATATGACGAATTTAATTGCTACTGATTAAACCAATTTTCAACCGCAAAATCTCAAAACGTCTTCTCGCTAACGCCTTTGTTAAAATGTCAGCCCATTGATTGTCAGTACTACAAAATTCGAGTTTAATGTTGCCCTTTTCTACATGGTCACGCAAAAATGATGTCTAATGTCTATATGCTTAGTACGAGAATGCTGAGCTGGGTTCTTAGAAATAATAATAGCACTCGTATTATCACAGAAAACAGACAGACAACCAACATTAACACCATAATCACATAGTTGTTGCTTTAACCAAAGTAGTTGAGAACATACCAGTCCTGCATCGATATATTCGGCTTCTGCAGTAGATAACGCAACCGAATTTTGCTTCTTTGAGCCCCAAGTAATTATGCATGGTCCAACAAACGTAGCAAATCCAGAGGTACTTTTTCTATCTAAAGAACATCCCGCATAATCTGCGTCTGAATAGCCTACTAGATCGAAATTGCACTCAAGTGGATACCATAAATATAAATTAGATGTACCAATTAAGATTCTCAAGATACGTTTAACGCAATCATATTGTGATTCTTCTAGGACATGATTGAAATCTAGACAGACACATACGCTGAACATAATGTAGGTCTACTGCAGTTAAATATAATAAAGAACCATATTACCTCGTCTGTAGTCTCATCTACGGAATTACCATTTCGTTTAAGGTCAAATTTTGTTATCAGTACCATAGGTGTGTTCCAGCGGATGAGCGTTCTCATACCCAAATCTTCTAGATTAGCTCTCTTGACATTTTTGTTGGTGAATCTTATCCTTCTTTGGTTGTTGAATTTGCCATCCAAGGAAGAATTTCAATTCTCACATCATGATCATTTTCAAATTCTGAAGGTCATAAGATATGAAAAATACTTGCACAATTTATTGTTAGTAGACCCAAAAATAATATCGTCTACATAAATTTGAGCAACAAGTAAATCAGAACCCTCGGATTTTAGAAATAGGGTTTTGTCGACAGATCCTCTCTTAAAATTGTTTTGTAATAGAAATTTTGACAATCTGTCGTACCAAGCCCTAGGCGATTGTTTCAAACCATATAAAGCTTTATCGAGTTTAAAAACATGGTTTTGAAACTTGCTATTCAAAAATCCAGGAGGTTGTTCAACAAAAACCTCTTCTTCCAAATAAACGTTAAGAAATGCAGTCTTAACGTCCATTTGGAATAATTTCATTCCTTTATGAGCTGCGAAGGCGATGAGCAAGCGAATAGCTTCAAGTCTTGCTACTGGAGCGAATGTCTCGTCATAATCAATCCCTTCTTGTTGATTATAAACTTGAACGACCAATCGAGCCTTGTTACGAACTATAACTCCTGAATCATCCAATTTATTTCTGAATACCCATCGAGTACCAATCACAGTTCGATTAGGAGGTCGTGGCACAAGGTGCCATACTTTATTACGTTCGAACTGTTGAAGCTCTTCTTGCATTGCTACAATCCAGTCGGATTCTGCAAGAGCTTCTTTGATGTTGATAGGCTCTATGGTAGACAGAAAAGAATAGAATGAACAAAAGTTATTTAAAGTTCGCCTCGTTTGAACTCCCTTATTCAAACTTCCTAGGATACTATCCATAGGATGAGAACTCTTATATTTCCATTTCTTAGAGTTTCTAGGCTCATCATCATCTGATGAACTTTCATTTTCCTCAAATGATTCAGAATCAAGATTGGTTCCCCCTGAGTTGAACTCTGGGGTTATAGCTGAAGTTGGTACAACTTCAGTTACACTATCTTGGTTCTGGTTCAAAGTTATAGCATCATCAGCTATAACTTCAGTTTCTTTTTCCTTGTTTTGAGAAGAGACATTCGTATCATCAACAATTGTCTCAGTTCTCTGTTCAAGGTCATTTGCGGATTTATCAAGTTCATCATTGATTCCTTCAATAACTTCTTCATTATTATCTGGCTCGTCTTCCCTTGTAAGGCGAAAGTCTGGATCATTCATGTCTTCTTCTTCATTCTGTTCAACTTGCTCAGGCACATTATCTTCATCAAATACAACATGAACACTTTCTTCTATGCACAAGGTTCTTTTATTAAAAACTTTAAAAGCTTTACTATGATTAGAATAACCAACAAACACAGCTTCGTCACTTCGTGGATCAAATTTGCTTAAATTACTTTTTCCATTATTATGGACAAAACATTTACTCCCGAAGCAACGAAGGTGAGCTATATTGGGTTTTCTCCCTCTTAAAAGTTCATAGGGAGTCTTTTTGAGAAGAGGTCTAATCATAGCTCTATTGTGCACATAGCATGCAGTACTTATGGCTTCTGCCCAAAAGCTCTTAGGAAGGCCACTACACAAAAGCATAGTGCGGGCCATATCCTCTAATGTTCTATTCATACGTTCCACGACACCATTTTGTTGTGGGGTTCGTGGTGCAGAAAAGTTATGTCCTACACCATTCTCCCTACAATATTCTATAAAAGCTTGATTATCAAATTCGGTGCCATGATCCGTACGAATGGAAACTAACTTTTTATCATACTTGTTGTGGGCGAGCTTCATTAGTACTACAAACTCATCGAAAGTTTCATCTTTAGTAAATAGAAAGATAGGCCATACATACCTTGAGTAGTCGTCGACTAGGACGAATATGTACCTTGATCCACCGCGGCTTCTTACTTTCATAGGTCCACACAAATCCATGTGTACCAACTCAAGTGGACGCTCTGTACTTACTACTCGTTTCGGTTTTGAATGAAGATCTAACTTGTTTACAACGGGCACATGAGTCACACATCTTTTCTTGTTCGAATTTGATTGAGGGTAGACCCTCAACTAAATCCCAAGACTTGAGTTTCTTTAAAATTGTTGGACTGATGTGTGCAAACCTCTTGTGCCACAAGCATGAATCAACCACAGTGACTTTCATGCACGTAAAGGAACTTGTACTGACTTTGTTTAAATCAATCATATACACGTTCCGTTTACGTAGACCTTCTAAGATAACGTTGCTAGTTCCTTCAACTATGATACGACAAACATTTGAATGAAAAACGACTTTGTTTCCTTTGTCACATAATTGAGAGATACTAAGCAAGTTATGCTTAAGGCCATCTACCAGATATACATTATTAATAGCATGTGAAGAAGATATACCAATCTTACCTACACCGATTATGTTGCCCTTCTTGTTGTCTCCAAAGGTGACCTTGCCACCGTTGAAGGGCTCTAGTGAAAGAAATAAATTCTTGTTTCCGGTCATGTGTCTCGAACATCCACTGTCGAGATACCATAGATTATTTTCTTTCACTATTATCTGCAAGAGAATCAAATACAGCTTTTAGGTACCCACGCTAAGTTGGGTCCTTTATGGTTAGTGACTCTATATATTTGATCCTTCCTAACCCATATCTGTTTAACAATTCTTTTCTTCTTAGGATAAGACTTTCTAGGTTTGTTATTGTTGTGACGCACATTAGGTTTAAACGACTGCTTCTGATTCACATTAGGTTTAGATTTTGAAGGTACAGATGTGTAATCGAAAGTCATGTCATAAAACCATCTAAACTCATTATTTCTAACCTCATCACGTTGAGGTTCAGATTCGGACTCATTAACACTTGACGCGTCATGCTCTTTCACAAAATTAGTTTGATTTTTGTTGTCGTTAACATATTTGACACAATTATCTTTAACATGACCGTTGTGACCACAATAATTGCAAATCAGATATTCTGAAAGATTGACGTACTTCCTTCTTCTGAAATCACGGTCAGAAGAAGTGGATTTGCACTTATCATGGTCTCTACGACTATAACATTCATGACCTAGACCCATATTCATGTTATTATTAGATTTTTCGGTAAGGAAGTCTAAGACCTTTTGACTTCCTTCCCACTTATCATGAACGTTTCGTGCATGTAGGAGCAATTCCTTCAAAGACTGAATTTCTTTTTCACACGACGAATGGTCTACATTCGAGTCTTTGGAGGGATTGTTCTTTTTGAAATTTTCACGAAAATCATTGAAGCGTTTGTTCAAGATAAGTTTCTCCTCATTGTGTTGACTTTTGGCTTGGGAGAATTCAGCCTTTATATCTTTCAATTGATGAGAGAGAAAGGAGTTTACTTTCTCGTGATCAAGGATAACCACTTCCTTTGCCTTAGCCTCAGATTGTAAAAGCTCATTGACTTTCTTCAATTCTAAAGTTATAGCTTCATTAGCTACAACTTTGGTTTGAAGATGCTTAATGTTGAGCTTTAACTCTAATATTATAGCTTCATTAGCTATAACTTTAGACTCAAGAGTTTCTTTCTCAACATTTGTCTTGTCTGAAGTTATAGCTGAAGTTGCCATAACTTTAGACTTGAGCTTTTTAGCTTTGGCCTTTAGAAGTTGGTTTTCCTCAGCAATATCAAGAATTTGTTCTTTAAGATCTTTTAATTCAAGACTCTGTTCATGACAATGATCTAAGGCTTCTTCAAAATACTTAATTAAAGACTTCTTAGATAAATTCTTAACTTGCTTCTTAAGTTCAAGATGACTAACCTCTTCGTCATCTTCTGAATCTGGTTCTGAATCTGAGTTGCCAACAAGACACATCTCAGATTCGCTTTCATTGTCACTGTCAGAAATTAGGTCAAGACTGACGTTGCTTAGACACAAGTTGGCGACTTCCTCTTCCTCTGACTCGTCGTCCTCTGTGTCGAGATCTCCCCAGCAATAAGCCATCATCACTTGCTTGAATTCCTTCTTGGTTTTGTCTCGTTGATTTTTGTCTTTGATTTTCTTCCATGTGGGGCAATCTTTGATCATGTGATCATTATCCCCACATTTGAAGCAACCACGACTTGAAAGAGACCCTTTTGACTCAATTAGCTTTTTGTAAGATTTATTAGTGTTATTGTTAAACGTTTTCCCTTGTGGTTTATTAAAGAATTTTTTCTTAAAACGTCTAGCAAACAACACTGTTTCATCTTCAAGATCCGAATCATGTCTTTCACTAGATTCGGCTTGTAGAGCCACTTTCTTGCTATTACTATCATTTGCCTCATCTTCACCAAGAGTAATCTCGTGAGCCATTAGGGTTCCAAGTGGCTCTTGATAAGATAGGTCAGATAGGTCTTTACATTCCTCAATTACCGTTACCTTAGGTCTCCATCGTTTAGATAGACTTCTAAGGATCTTCCTGGCAATTTCCTCGGAGTCAAAAGTTTTTCCAAGATTTTTCAATTCATTAATGATACTGGAGAAGCGAGTGGACATGCTGTCAAGCGATTCATTTTGTTCCATGGAGAACAGTTCGTATTTTCGCATAAGTAGTGCAATACGTTGTTTTTTGACAACAGTTGTCCCCTCATAAGCTAACTCAAGACCATCCCATATTTCCTTGGCAGTAGAACTAGATGAGAAACGATCAAATTCAGTATGGGTCATGCCGTTTTGCAACAGACTAATAGCCTTTGAATTTTTCTCAGCTTTCTTATAATCTGCCTCAACATAGTCATCTTCTTTCTTTTCGATGGAAGTGCCAGTGGCCGTTCCAAGCATGATCTTATTAGGACCATTCTTAATGATTAGCCAACACTCCCAATCGTTACCCTTTATGAAATGGGTCATCATATTTTTCCATAGACTGTAGTTTTTCCCATCGAATACGGGACACTTCAGATGTTTAGAATCCATTAAAAAAAAAAAAAATGCAGCGGAAAATAAATAAAAATAAAAAGATAAATGGATCAGACTCCTTACTGTAAGGCAATCAAGAGCACGAGGCTCTGATACCAATTGTAGAGTCTATTGATCGAATACGAAAGAGAGGGGGTGAATTGAGTATTAAAAACTAGCCCCACTTTCTCGATTTATATGATATGTAATTAATTGTTTGATCTTATGAATTAAAATCAACTAATTAATTAATCTAAGTAAGCGCGAATAACGAAATAACAAAAAGTAAAGAGATAAGAGAGAGGCACACGATTTTTGAAGTGGTTCAGTTTCACACGTTGAAACCTACGTCCACTATTCTCGATTAATAGTTGTTAGTACCTTTCTACGGATTACAAAAATTACCAACCCACTCGTATAATCAACACTATGATTATAACTCAATGTGAGTATCGCTAAATACTCTATACTATCTTACGCTAATAAGAAAGTACAATATAACTCACACAGATTCCCGTTAAAGAATTGTAAGCTTATAATGATGTACTATTATCCAATAACGTATTTCACTCAAGCGATTGATAATAATTGATGCACAACTCTTTTAAAAACAAACTCTAAAAATAATAAATATTTGCTCAAAGGTTTGCTTTAAAACGATTTTGGAAAATCAACACAAGTAAAATAATAGCCGTGTAAAATATGTGTATTTCGTGTGTTTTACAAATTGTATGTGATTGGGTATTTATAGTAGTAGAATCATAGTAGATCTAAAAGCCTAGTATAATATTTAATAAAGATACTTATCTTATCATAAAATAATATTTGCTTATTTTTTAGAAATATCTTTATCTCAAAATATTATTTGGTTTATCTTATAGAAATATATTTATCTTAATATCTCAAAATATTGTTGTAAAGATATAGTAGAATCCTAGATTAGGTAAACAAAGGAAACAACCTAGGTTGGCCGAAATCCTCTAGCTCACGAAACCCTAGGATAGAGGTGATAATGAGACGAGACAGCTCGAGATCGGCTCGAGATCGGCTCGGTCAAAGCTCGGTCAAAGCTCGGCTCGTGCGGGCTCGGCTCGGGCTCGGGCTCGGCTCGAGAGCTTAACGAGTCAAGCCGAGCAAACACTGGCTCGGCTCGAAAAGCTCGCGAGCAGCTCGAACTGGTGTAATTATATAAGATATTGCTCTTATTTTATAAAAATAATTACATATATCAAATGTCTCATTTTTTTGCCAAATATTTTTACATATAAACTTTGCGCATTGTTATTGAAAGTATCGGAAGACGAAAAAAAATTCAGAAAATCAACAAATATATAGGCTCGATTTGAGCTCGAGTTTGGCTCGAGCTCGCGTTAAAGCTCGCAAGCTTTTTAACGAGCACATTTTTTTCAAGCTCGGGTAAGCTCGAGATCGGCTCGAGCTCGAGTTTTAGTTTTCGAGCACAAGCCGAGCAAGGCCAAGCTCGGGCTCGGCTCGGCTCGTTAGCACCCCTACCCTAGGAGGCACGCAACCCTAGGTGGCACAAACTAGGTTTCACGAAACCCTAGGTGGCTCAAACACTAGCTGGGCTAATTAGGTTAACAACAAATTGAGATAGAATATATTAGAAACCCTAGGTAGCATGACAACCCATAAGTTATATTACTAACCAATAGAATCTCATAAATATATTCTCTATTAAAATATTTGATAAATATAAAAATACTCTTTCACTTTTGAAAACATTTCAAAACATTTTATTTCCAAAATCATGCATCAATATTTTATCATCCAAAGTCATAGACTAAAGCTATAACTTTTGAACATAAAATCTCTCGAATGGAATAGTTACCGAATGACGACCTATACTATCTAATCTTCACAAAGATCTTCAGTATACGGATCATCTCTTCATCTTGATCACAAAGACCCTCCATCTCGAGTCTTGTGTAGTTTGAATGTAGATCTTGTTTGAAGCGATTTTCTTTAAAGTTATACCTGGTTAGCTATAACTTCCATGTTCACTTCCAAAGTTATTCCTGAAGTTGTTATAACTTTGTCTCACACAACTTTATCAAAGTTATGCCTAACTTTGATCTTTCTTCTCATAATTGTTGCTAGCTATAATAAGACTAAAGCACACAATTACACGCATATGATATATCGAGTAAAACATATTATTACGTAAACACATGTCATTATCAAAACTATGAATTGGTCCAACAAAGCACTACTCATATCACCAAAGTGCACTTTCTTTTCTGGTCATCCATGAAAAAGAACTCAAAAGTTAAGCGTGCTTGACTGAGAGTAGTCTTAGGACGGGTAACCTCGTGGGAAGGTTTTCGGTAGCGCATGAGTGAGGAAAAAATGCGCTAGAAAGGACCCATGTTGATATGTGGGCCATGCACACAGCCCGAGGAGCTACCGCGAGTGACCGCTCCTGATCCAGGGTTTAGGCCCTTAAGTCCTTAAACCAAAATAAGAACTAGAAACTAAGAATTAAGAATTACTCTAAGAACAACTACACTACTTTTTTTTGTATTTTCTAAGAGATAAGAAGTGCAGCAGGAGTTAACCCAAGGGGCCACCTTGAGCAGACCATGGTTAAGTTAAGACAAGACACAGATCGAGACATAGGCCAAGACATAAGCCAAGCCAGCACAAGCAACACCACACAAACAACAGTCCAGCAGAAACAGACCAGCCCCCAGTTTGCACTAGTCAACTTGCAGCCACCCGAGAGGTTCAACAGCTCATCCCAGCAACCACCACCTTGGCTCCCTGCAAAGTCCACATGAAATGCAACAAAAAAGTCCTGGAGAATTTTTCCAAAGGTTCAGTCTAAGTCCAAGAAAAATGTCATTCAAAGTTCAAGTCAAGAAAAGAGTCCAACAAGGTATTTTCACTAAATCAGTCTAGTTGAGGCTCCCTTTTGCATTAGGTCAAGTAGTAATATGCATAAGGAGGTCCCTATGATCACAAATAAGGCTTGATGAGTCCCAAGAGCAAGCAAAACAGCCAGACAACCCAAGAAGAAGACAAGTTGATGTAGTTGCCATTTATGGAAAACTACAAAGTTACTTTTCTGCTTTCTGTTCAGACTGTCTTACCTAGTTTATGTCTGTCCTTTATAAATGTTAAGCTCGTCTGTATTAGAAGACTTTGAGAAGATTTTAAAGTTAGTTGAGAGTCCCTTGCAGCCCTTGGATGGGATTTACATCCTAAGGCTAGCAACCCTTTGTATTGCCTATATAACAGGCCCTTGAATCATTGTAAAAAGACAGATTATTATTGAATGAATGAAAAACAAACATTTGGGAAATCAATTCTCAACTCTCAAACTTGTGCTTAAGCCTGTTGTTTGAACCATACCTACTTATCATTCTGTGTTTGCTGTGAATGATATGTTGGAGTAAGTGTCCTCAACAATAGTGCGATTAAATAATTAAATCTCAACAATAAGAATACTAAGGGATGATCGATATTATTGTCAACTGGTCAACATTAATCGGTAACAATTGGCTTGCTAGAGTTTGACGTTACTGTCGTATGACGGTGGTGATTAGTTGATTCCTTAAGGTCACACCTATAGGACCATTCCCTTAATTGTAAAGTTAATTAATTGTATATCGATACAAATTAATTAAATCCTTAAATTGAACAAATTTTATTTGTGAGTGAAAATTTTATATCTTACTGTAATAAGATTAAATAAGACGTAATTTTGTAATTAAAATGTTATATTACTAAAATTGATTATTGTTTATGAAACAATTTGAGATAAGAATGATTAGTTGATTATAATTAAAAAGGGTTGTAGATTATATCAACTGGACTTAATGTGACCCATTTTATATATGTAATTATGAATTACTATTTATTTTGTTACATAATATGAAATGATATTTAAATTGTTAAATATACATTTATTTATCCTAATGACATGTGACATGTTACATGTCATACCACATTACAAGTGACAAAATTACAAAGATAAAATGGAGTCCATTTTAAGTGGGTGTGCCATTTTTGTGGGTATGTTTTAGGTAGTGCCATATTTTCCCTCTTGTGGGTTCGACCCTTGCTTACACTATCTAATTGGTAGAATTAGCGAGTGAATATAAATTTAATTTTGATTGCGGAAACGACACGCATCAAATTTTGGCGCCGTTGCCGGGGATTGATTTCCTTATTATCTTAGATTATATAATAATTCGTTTAGTTAGGTTAGTTATTTATTTATTTTTATTTTTTATATATTTGTTAATTTTGTTAATAGGTACTTCTTTGACTTCTAGACATGGCTGGAGCTGCTGAAAAGAGCTTGAGGGAGCATTTATTTTCTTGTGGGGAGACGCCGTCGAGTATTATTTTTCCCCCTTTGGAAAAACCATTTAAGCTAAACTCAGGTTTTATCGAACTTCTCCCTAAATTCTTTGGTAATTCAAATGAAGATGCTCAAAAACATATACAAAATTTTTATTTTACCTGCTCTACTTATTCTTTAGATGGTATTGATGATGATATAATTAAATTTCGAACATTCCCGTTTACTTTGCATGACTTAGCTAAGGATTGGTTGTTTTATCTTCCTGCTGGTTCTATTAATTCTTGGGAGTGTTTGCGAAAAGCTTTTCTTGACAAATATCAACCACCTAGTATAACTAGAGCAATAAGAAAACAAATTACTTCTATTGAACAAGATGAAAATGAATCTCTAAATGAATATTGGGATAGATTTAACCGACTTTGTATTTCTTGCCCCCAACACCAACTTAGTGAAAATATTTTAATTGAATATTTTTATGATGGTTTGCTGGATGATCAAAAGAGATTGATAGACATTGCTAGTGGTGGTTCATTGATAGATAAAACTCCAACTGAGGCTAGGAAATTAATTTCAAACATGGCCATTAGTACCCAAGAATATGGAGTAAAGGATGAATCTGTGGTAAAAATGCAAAAACAGTTAAAAGACCAAGCTGAACAAATTAAAGAATTGAAAAAGGTCATGAATAACCAACATCAATCTTTGGAAAACATGGTAAAACAACTAGTAACTCAAATAGGACATGTTCACGCAAACGATATTAATCGTCAAGAACGAACAGAAATTCACCTCCACCAGCTTGATAATCAGATGAAACTTATGTTTACTACTCTTCAGAATAGCTTAGTTGTATATAATTTAGAGAAAAACGAATCTCCTACCATTGGTGAAACTAAAGCTATTACTTTGTGAAATGGTAAAGAACTTCATAATATAATTCAAACAGAGAAGGAGCTTGAGGTTAGTCATGAAGTTGATAATAATAATGATTTGCATATAAATAATGAAAATGGTATTAAAGTTCAAGAAAAAGTAGAGGAAGAGGAAAAAGAAAAGACGTTAACTAAACCTTCCCCTTCCCCTGATAAAAATGTTAGAGCTACCATTCCATTTCCATCTAGATTTGTTCCATCCAAGAAAGGTGATCAAAATAATGAAATTTTAGAGATATTTAAAAAGGTAGAAATTAATATTCCACTCTTTGATGCTATTAAACAAATGCCTAAATATGCTAAGTTCTTAAAAGAGTTGTGCACCAATAAAAGAAAAATAAAGAGTGGTGAGAAAGTCTTAATGGGAGAAAACGTATCTGCAATTATTCAAAATAAAATACCTCCTAAATATAAGGACCCTGGCATGTTTAGTATATCTTGTAAAATAGGAAACTTTAAACTTAATAAATGTATGCTTGACTTAGGAGCTTCTATTAGTGTGATGCCTAAATCCATCTACCAGTCCCTTAAGTTAGAACCTATGTCTCAAACTGATGTAGTGATTCAGTTGGCTGACAGATCACATGCCTACCCTGTAGGTGTCTTAGAGAATGTTTTAGTTCAAGTTGACGAATTAGTGTTTCCCGTTGATTTTTATGTGCTTGATATGAGTAATTCGTACGACTCTACAAATGTGCCACTTTTATTAGGGAGACCTTTTCTTAAAACAGCTAGAACTAAAATTGATGTATATGAGGGTACTATTTCTTTTGAATTTGATGGTGAATTGATCAAACTGAATATATATGATGCCATGAAATATCCTAGTGATACAATGAATGTGAACTCGATAGAGATTAATGATATAAATGACACAATTGAACACGAAAGAATTGATAAGTTAAATGAGTGTGACTTATTTGATGATGATGTGGATTTATGTCCTATGTTGTCTTCGAATGAAAAGGTTGAGTCTTTTTATGCAAATCCAGCAATTAATTCTTTTGAATGTGTTTCAAGTCTTGAATTACCGAAAAACACTCCCAAATTAAGTCCTTCTGTCAAATGTGCCCCTACACTAGAATTAAAACCCTTACCTAGTAATTTAAAATATGCTTTCTTAGGTGAACATGATACTTTACCTGTCATTATTTCTAGTTCACTGTCTGGGTCACAAGAGTTTAAATTGTTAGAGGTCCTTAAAGAATATAAAGAGGTTATAGGATGGACTTTAGCTGACATAAAAGGCCTTAGTCCCACCCTTTGTATGCATAGAATATTCTTAGAGAAAGACACTAAACCTTCTAGAGAACCCCAACGTAGATTAAATCCCTCCATGTTAGAAGTCGTTAAAAAGGAAATGGTAAAATGGAGGGATGCTGGAGTGATATACCCTATTTCTGATTCTGAGTGGGTTAGCCCTATTCACGTAGTCCCAAAGAAATCAGGTATAACTGTAGTGGAAAATGATAAGGGTGAACTCGTACCTACAAGAGTGTCTAATGGGTGGAGGGTTTGTATAGACTATAGAAAACTCAATAAGACTACTAGAAAAGACCATTTCCCCCTACCTTTTATTGATCAAATGCTAGAAAAACTTGCCGGAAAGTCATTTTTCTGTTTTTTAGATGGGTATTCAGGTTATACCCAAGTACCCATAGCACCCGAAGATCAAGAGAAAACCACTTTCACGGGTCCCTTTGGTACTTTTGCCTTTAGACGAATGCCCTTTGACTTGTGTGGATATCTCTAAAGTCATCACATCTGGGGTGCTTATAATTCGTCTGAGGTTTACGGATTTCTATAAGCAATTAAATACTTCTTAGTATTATTAGATTTGTGAAAACTTCTTTGTAAGCAATATTTTGTGTGTGGCCCTAGTACACTTGTTCCCTATCATTAATGTAGAGCTTTAATTCCTCAGAGATTTTATTTTTCACGCTGCTATATAAGGTTGTCAATGACTAAAATTTGGTTCCACCTGAAAAACACCAACATGATTAAGTGACACTCTAACTCGTATTTATCGACATGACATATGATGACATTAATAGATATCTCTTTGCTTAAGCATGAAAGGGATTTTTGTATCCGAGAAAGTCATTATTGTTATCGTGCGCATGTATAAAGATACAAGTTGTTAAAGTTTCATATTTAGTGTTAATATATGGATCTATAGATGCATGTTTTTATCTTAAAGAATAACTAAATAAATATTTCAATTAATAGAGATTAGAATAGTAGGCTAATATTCCTAAATCCGATTCGATTGTAATTAATTTTATTTAAAAACCTAGTTTTAAACACATGCAAAATTGCACGGGTATGGTTTTATAATGATGGTCAGTGCATGGGTATGTTTTTATAAACATTGTTAACTTCAATTTTTATATTACTTAAGTTTTATATCAAGTCATGTTAAGATTTTGATTTACTCAACTATTTCAATTAAGAATTTTTAAGTGTTAGCTCTTGAGAAAACTTGATGAGACTTAGAAAATATTTCACATTCCAAATATCTCTAAACAAAAATGTAATAACTTTGCTTTATTTTCGATTTTAATATTAAAGATGTACACAGAAAGTTATATGAACGGAGTATGAAACAATAGAGTAGGACGCATCTATCTACTTATTATTATTAGATTAAGAGATACAAAGTACAATCACTGTACTATATGATATACACATATATAATTTCCCATCACAATATTTTTAATTTCATTTCTTAAGGAATGAATAATATAACTAACTCTTAAATGCAAGTAATTTAATAGTTCAGATTAAAGGAGGTTAATTGCATTAAAAAAAGAAAGAAATTTTGTTCAGCTCTCGACTTAATAACCATAAAGCTAATTTTGTTTACTTTTTATCGAAGCAGATGATAAACTACATAATTTATTTCTTTTATTATAAAAAGAGTTGAGACAATATTATTAGAGTGAAGCGTGGAGATGTTAGTAGACTGATACTTCCTATGATCTGTCTCTTCATTTGTTTATCTATTTCATATTAGGGTGTCTTAGGGAATTGTTTATCTTTCGGAATGTCTTTAATGGGCGATTTGATCCTCCACACTCAATTTGATCCATTTATCTACCAATAACTGGTCTCTTTCTCTTTTCTCCGTCTTTGTGTCAAAACTAAAGGTCAACAAATGATCGGGGCGAAAGGAGCAGTCGATTATGTAGGTTAATTTTGGATAATGCTACATATATATGAAATGTATATTATTTCAACTTTTATGCAAAATGGGGATAATAAGATTGAATGGAGGGAGTGATTAAAATGGGTTAAACTTTCGAGGGACTCATATTCAAATCTCTTGAATAGCAATCTTGTGGAATATTTATGAAATGAATTGATGGCTTCTAGACTTAGAGGTTGTTATTTTCGGGTGGCTTACCTGAAATACGTGGTTGGAGGTTATTATGTATATTTGAAGGTTTACCTTATGGGCGCTGAATATAGCGGTTACTGGTTCCCCCATCACAAAAAAAATGAATTGAGGGAGTAGTTTATAATATTGGTACACTTATTTTTGCATTGGAATACTATCATAAAACTATTTTAGTTAGATGCATTGTAAAATGAGTTGTTGAAACTAATAAAGTTTAAAACTGTTTTACTTTTATTAATTCATCTTGCGATTTTTAAATATGCCGTCACATATATTAATTATTAGGTTATAAAAAAAAGCTAAATAAATACTCTGATAAGTATCCTCATTTGGAATTACTTGCTAATGGATTGCTTAATTGCGTAATAGATCTCATACGACATATAATCCGCTAATTCAATTTTAATTTTTTGAAAATCATATTATTATTATCTAGATTATTGTTTAACAAAAAATAGTAGAGAGTTATAATTACACAAATTCTCATTTATGACGGTGACTGTCCCTCTTAAGTTTAAGAGGGGCAAATGCATACCAAATCACTCCACTTATTACCTACAAAATACCAAAATTTTTGTCTTTATTACCACCACTTGGTAGTATTTGACCCGTCTTAAGTTTTAAATAGATAGTACACGTCTTAAGAAAGACTTACTGAATTACACAATCTACACAATACTTCGAGATTTTTTTTTTCTTTAAGTGTCGATATTTAAAAATTATAAAAATATAGCAGGCCCAAGTTATGATTAGGCTTTCACATTTTTTTATTCTTATTTGGCAACAATATTGACACAGCCTACATATTAGTAAGCCTAACCCGTCAATTACCAAACATACTCCCATTTAACCTCATTCGGAGTACTTCACTGTCAATTATTGTGCCGTTACTTTTACCCATCGCATATTCATGGAGGACCCTTCCCCCTTGTTGCAACCTCATTCTTCAATAGTACATAAAAAATATAACTATTTATTTTCAATCCATTATTGGGGTAGATTTATCTGATTTTAACTTGGTTCATGGATTTTGATTGATTAACCTCAGGTATAATATTTAATTAACTTTAGATTTTATCATCATACAATTGTTTCATTTTGTTTTTGGAATTTGGTTTATTTTTTTTAGCTTAAAATATCCCGATTCAATACATGCACCTATAAATATTTATTTAAACTGTTCAAGCTTCATTTTTTCCCATTTAGATTTTTTAAAGCTTTCGGAATCTGGTTTTATAAATATTTATTTTGTGTTTTCAAATCATAGCAATTTAAATTTCATACTTCATACCATTGTTGGCATTTTTTTAAACTGCTAAAGTTTTACTCGCCATTCAATTGAGAAATATTTTTGTGTACTCTTTCTTACACTATTAATTACGTTGTAAAAATGTTGATTTACATAATTTGGATATCTTCGTTAATGTTTTCACAGTTTTTATTCAACAATTTCTTTATTTTAAAGTTGGTATATAATGAAATATAAATACTAAGTAATTTGCAAACATTATTTGATTAGTTCTATATTAGACAAAAACATGGTTTTTTACAATTATATATAATCGATTAAAATATTTAAGTAATAATTTTTTTTTATTTTGGTTGATCTTGATAAATTGTAATGTAAATCATAAAAATATATACAAATTGAGATGTAAAAACCATTTTTTAGCTTTGAAAACTAAAAAATGAAAAACAAAAATGAAGGGATGCTGTAGTTGATGACATATGTGCATAAGAGGGAAAATAGAAGGTGGATTATTAGTGGTGGGGTCACTAAAGAAAAAAATGAAAAACGAACTTGTTGTAGTGACGTGGATGCATAGAATTGCTTGAAATGTTTGTGTTTTAATAATACTAGGATTGATCATATGAGTTAGTGAGTGCCCCCTAGCAGTTTTTTTATATCTTGTCAAATGTTAATATCTTATTTATTTCACTTTTTTATTGACTGAAAGTTCGACTGAATATTTGTATAACCATTCATTGTTGTTTGCTATTAGTACTTTCCAACGATATTTATTATTTTAAATATTTTATCGCAAACAAAATAAAATAAGTAAACAAATGAAATTAGCGGAAAGGAGTAATAAATAATAAATAAAACCGTCCATTAATATATTCGCATATGTGTAAAACTAACAAGAGATCTAATTTGACATTAATAATAAAAAGACACTTGATAGCGTTTTTCAAGGAATAATGACACTCCATATGAACAATAATAATAACTCAGGAGAATTTTAAAGAGAAGTATCAGACTTTATTCTCCCATCAACCCCCATTTTGAGAGTTAAATACTGCCAATTTACCACATGCTTTTTCTAAAGAAAAACCTTTCACATTTATACTTTCCATCAAACTTGCATATATTCTTGTCGTCATTCCAAATACCTTTCGACAATTGACCCCAACTATGAATCAGTTTCTTGCGCTTATTCCAAAGTTCATCAGAATTATTCTAATTTGAAAGTTCAGCAGATACATCATCATCACACATGGTACTTGCAAAACGTTTTGCGATATCAACAAAATGTATCGCTTCAATGATATGTATGATGACCTTTACCAATGATGGTTTATCACCGTTCTTGTGAAAGTTTATAACAGCTTGTCGAAGCTTTCAACCACTTACAGATTTAGTAATCGCAAATTCTTCCAGGTATGAAACACCCAAAAGCTTATTTTCCCCTATCATTACCTCCTGAAATATTTCAAGGGATTCCCAAGACACACCCAAGTCTTAAGCAATATCAATACAATAAATATTTGTTCTGTTAATCCTAATCTTTATCCCCACAATTTCATCATCTATTTTTGTATTTAAAATTAGTTCGACCATCGGCTTGGTGGTTTTTCCGGTAGAACTCAAATATTATGAGCCATTTTCTTACCCAGCACAACAACTCTACATTCTTCTCTGAACTTGAAGAAAGTTTGTCGTCTCATCAAATCAACGTCATGATTTAATACTATAAAATCAAACTAGTTAGAATAAAGTCAAATAAAATGGTAATACAAATCCATTAATAGATGAACTGACTAGTACTTGTTAAAAATATAATAGGTCCGTCGAAAAGGGTGTAGTAGTAATGCTGTGATTGTTTTTAACAAGAAATGAGGGATCAATTCTCCCTATTATAGTTCATGTATTCTGATTTGCTACAATCTACTCTAAAAATGCATATTAGCTATGGAATTATTTAGCCACATTAGAATGTGGTAATTATTTAGCCACATTATAATGTGGTAATTATTTTGCCACATTATATATACATTTGCCACAATTTATGACTTTTGCTAAAAACAATTCTCTGGTTTATTAGTATTTATAATAACAAATATTGTTATGTTTATTTGTGTTTTTCAACAACAATGGATATTATTGTTATTTTTGTTGTCGTTTTTTTTCATTATTGTCGTTTTTTTATTACATTTATTAAGGACCCTAAAGAAATATTTTTCTCGCAATAGGCCTATAAATTATCAAATCCGGCCGTGGGTATATGAATGATGGTAATGGTAACTAGAAATGAATAAGTGAAAGCTATGTCAGGTAAGAAAAGAAAAAAATATGAACAAGGTGAAAATGAATGATAATGAAAAGGACGACGACGCCGAGT
Source organism: Heliosperma pusillum (assembly GCA_022085475.1). Lineage (NCBI taxonomy): Eukaryota > Viridiplantae > Streptophyta > Magnoliopsida > Caryophyllales > Caryophyllaceae > Heliosperma > Heliosperma pusillum. The sequence goes on along the minus strand of JAIUZE010030527.1, from coordinate 1,066 downwards.
AAGAAGAGGATGAGTAAGGGGTAGAACAGTACAAAGAATATTACACGAAAAAGGAGAAGAAAGAAGATAAGTAATAGAACTAGGCAAATAAGGTTGAAAGATTTTTACAAAAATGTTTTTAGACATTGTCAAGAAAATGGGAAGGTTTTACTTGGAATAGAAAACTAAATTACAGTCAGTTTGCAGCTAACTTATAAGGATTGTAATTGAAGTAAAAAAAAAGTATTTCATGCTAACAACAGACTCCATAGTATATTTCGTGATGTTTGGTATTGAGAGATTGGTTTAGGACATCAGAATCTTAGCAAAATAACTTTTACTTCAACGAAAAACATAAACTTTTTGGTTTTGTACATTAGTACTATTGAGAATATTCAGCACAATATTCTTATTATCTTTTTATATATGTAAAGATAATCATATCTTGTTTATTATACTAATGTCATAATTTCTTGTTATACAATATCTTGGCTAATAGTTTTAGAGTTTGTTTTATGTAATCATTTATAACTAATAAAAAATCCAATCATTGTATTCAATGTATTAATGCAATTCTATAAACTCCAATATGGTATCAGAGCTAGTGTGACCAAAGGACACGGGTTCAAAGCCTGACAACCCCCAATATCTCACAAACTCACAAAATGAGAAACTCCGCACATGGTATGCGGGGCATGTGCACTAACCACTCTTCAAGCCAATGGACATTCTAGTGAGGGAGCATTATAGAATACAGCGGCGGACCTAGACCTTCTAATATGAGAGTGCACAATTGAAAAAAGAAAATTCAAAGATATAGCAAAATACTTATATATTAAACTTCGTCTTACATAGTAAACAACATGTCACGAAAGATTACAAATACTAAATATTTAAAGACATACGACGAGATTTCATGTTCTAAAAACGCTTCAATATATCATCATCCTTAACTTGCACAAAAAAAATCTTTCTCGATATATGTAACTAATCAATGATTCAAGAGTGGATTACTCATGCTAATCCTCAACTTGTTTTTCACAAATGTCATAGAAGAAAAGACTTTTTCAACACTTGCCGTCGCCAC